>NCQV01049646.1:0-12599 GCA_002740545.1 Lophocereus schottii
GAGTTATGAACTCCGGCGTGTGGCCGTTGAGTTATGTTTTAAATGTCTACGCTTTCGTTGATTTACAGGAACTTATTGTAAGGCACTTAGCCTGGAACGGTCAGTTTTCAGGGGAAACTCTGTCCGTTTCGTCCCAGGATTTAAGTAAGAAGTTAGGAAAACGTAACGCTTCTAGCCTAGGGGCTGGGGGTGTTACACTTTTGTTTCAACAAAGAAAAGTGCATAGTCCACAAAGAGGAGGTGTATTGTTGGCTGGACATGCGTTGCTAGGTCTATACCCTTTGGCCATCTATTATACATCCCATCCCTCATAAGAGTCAGGTCCTGCTCCATGCATATTAAAAATAGGTACAGAGATAGGGGGTCTTGTTGAGTCAATTCAGTTAGAGTGAAATTCTAATAAAAGAAAATACATTTTGTCAGAGTCTAATCAAAGTGACTACATGATAAAGGTAAACACATTAGGACCATAATTAAGGTTATGTATCTGATAAAGATCATCATAGTTAAGCACTTCAGATGAACAATTGTAAGCATTCTTGTCAATACAAATTCCTCCTAAATTGCTGAGCTTACTTTTATTATTAGAATAATATTAAACTCATAATCAAAGATATATTACTTAAGCTTACTGTAGATAATGATTATTAAATTTAATCTAGTAAATTTTGATACTGCACCAGTAATATTAGTTTGAACATGGATGAAATTCATTAATGAAAAAGATTAATTTTGCTTAGTCTTTTTCTTAACATATTTCTCGATGATTACTCACATAATCTCCATAGATCATATTAGGCAATGTTTTATATAGAGATAATGAAGAAAAGCAACCACTAGCATCCAAGCAAGTTGAACTTAAAAACTGCCGGAGAAATAATTGGCTCTCAACATTACTAATTCGAAGTTTTCCATCAGGCTCCCTAATTAATCCAATTAGAGTGAATTAGTAAAATGATTAAGGAACAGTAGTTATAGTTGTGAGAGGGACAACAGCAAACTCGTTCTACTTTGAGAAAAAGTAGAGTTTCTGAAAAAGGAAGGGTTTAGACTCCCTAAGACAGTTGTCATAATCATCTTTATAAATTCAAATGAATGGCTAAGATAAAAATTTGCTACAGTGGCTATGTCATTTTCCATAAATGGTTTAAGCACTTTTAAGGAGATTTGTAAATAGAAGAGTCATTTAGTGGTAAATGGTTACACCACTTGATTATAAAAATGAGAACATTGTATCCAGTATTTCATATTCATCTCCTTCAATTTTCTTTATTATTGGCCTGATAGAAATGAGCAAGAGACAATACCTTTATACTCTGAGTGTGGTGCTTTTAAGACTATGTGTAAACTCTAGAAGCAAGGTATGTTAGAGTGCCTTAAAAAAATTCTATCTTGATGCAAAGAGGAAGCGTGTTCTTAATGAATTGTGTACAAGCAATTGCAGAGCGCTTATGGAAACCTATGTAGACAATAAGGAATGGTGAGGCTCTTATTGGTCAATGACCTTCTGAGAATTAGGTAGCTCTAAAAGTTAGGCTTATTAGAGTTCCTTGAAAAAATCTAATTGTAGGAAAGGATTTAGAGGACTCTCACCGAAATATCATTAGTGATAGTAAATTAAATGATTCCTAAGGTCAAGGAAAGCCCTTAGGCAGTGGAGTAGCCCAAGGTTGATTTGGATTAACCTCGTGAAAATCCTTATGTTGTTGTCCATGCTCTGGACTCTCTACTCTCTAACTTTATTTCATTACCCAGATTTCTGCTTGAACTTATCTCGATTAATTTGTTTTAATATTGCCGGTATCTGTTTTTATCTGTTATTATTTGGTTTAATGCAATTATCTTCAAAAAGTACTATGATTTTATTACTCACCCTTTTCACGCCCTCTCTAGGGTACAGGAACAAGGTATGCTTAAAAGTAATCTACGAATTAAAGTAACCAAAGATCACAACTACCATTGTCACCTTAGAAATGGAGCAAGCCAGATCATACATAGACCTCTTTTGTTCAAAGGAGCTAGCTATGCTTGGGGGGGGGGGAACACATGTAGATATTCCTAGGATAGAGCTGTAAATCTAGAACATAGTTAGCAAAGAAGACTATCCACTCATGAAAATCAAGGAAAGTGACAAAGGTGAAGAAATGGCTCCAAAGGAAGAAGATGAATGGACAGAAGAAGAAAGGGCCACAAACCAGAAGAATCACAAGGCTTTAGACATACTTGTGTGTGCAGTCGATCTATGGAAGTTCAGCAGAGTTACATCCTATGAGACTACCGATGAAATGTGGGACACATTGGTCACCACATATTAGGTAACAAATCAAGTGAAGTAACTAAGATAAGCATCTATGTTCATCTATATGAACTCTTCAAGATAGTACCAAATGAATTTATCGAATAAAACTACATAAGATTCACAGAAATTGTTTACAATTTCAAATCAGTTGGAGGAACCAACTCAAATAAAGAAGTGGATAGGAAAATACTAAGATATCTTTTCTTATGTCTGTGGTGACCAAAGGTAACCATCGAGGATGCCCCTGATCTTAAGAGGCCAAAACTTGATGATTTGCTTTAAGGAAGCTAGTTGCCCATGAGATCCATGTTTAAGAAGAATTAGAAGATCCGTAAAGAAGAAGAGCAGCCCAGAAATCCACCGAGGAAACCTAACACCTAAGATCAAATCTCTTAAGATGAAGAAGAAGTAATGATTACAATCGCTAGGTGTAAGAAACAAAATTTTAACTGTAAGAAATTCACAAATGAAAGCTCATCCAGACAGAAAGGTAGCAAAACTTTATCTCAAAATTCGGATAGTTACATTACATGTTTTAGCTATGGACAATTAGGACACATGATAAGGATCATCCAAATCTCAAGAAGCCCATGGAAATTAAGAAACTCAAAGCTAAGATGATGATGGTAGTAGCAAAAGAAATTAGTGTAAAGTTGCTCAAATCAGAATTTGAGCCATCACACTCTGAGCAGACATATCTTTGACTTCAATCTCTTTTTAAAGAAGATCTTATTAAACTGGTTGTCCAAATGATGAATTGTGAAGTCTCTCATCAAGCCCAAATCAAGTCCATTTATGAAAAAATTGGATCTCTTGAATAAAAAAAAGAGATTTTAGGAATTTAGAAGATTTGTACGTGGACTAGAAGTCTGAAGTATTTCTTGCCAAACTCATGGATAGTAAGAAAGAAGCCGATGATCTGTGAACATTTCATCAGAAAGGTTTATAACACTAAGAATGAAGTACAATGTGAAAAGAAAGAAAATGAGAAAATTTCAGAAACTCTTCCAAAATTAATGACAGGGCAACAAAACTTGGAAAGGCGTCTTAGTTCAGAATGTGTCTCCTTCGACAAAGAAGGATTATGGCATTACCATTCAAATGGAAACATTATTAATTTAAGAGTTTCAGAGTGTGAACAATCAACACATACCTAAGGCTGGCGAAAAAATCCGTAGCCACCTAAAATCTATGAAACCCACCCTAATGGGTATGGGTATGGGTGGCGAAAACGGAAAAAAATGGACGTGGGATGGGTATTGCTAAAATGGGCATGGGTATCGGTATGGGTATGGGCATAGGTCCTACCCACCCCATACCTATTTTATCAATATCCACCCCGTGTCTACCACTTATGAAATCGGTACCCATTTGTTTAAAATTCTATTTTGTTGCTTATACTTAGATATTTTGCTAGTTGCTTTGAGTCGGTATTTAACTTCGGTGAGATATTTTGTTACAAACTGTAGTTGTCAAGTGCTAATTTATTGTTTTGATTTGCATACTCTTAGTTGTATTTGATGTGACATGATATGCTGTTAGAAGCTTGGAGTTAATATGACATATTGGGTATTTAATGTCGAATATAGATACAAATGGGTTTAGATCTTTTTTCCCTATATGTACTTGAGTAAAACTCGCATACCTGCTATACCCAGTAGGTATGGGTATGGGTATAGCTTTATAACATTTGATGGGTATGGGTATTAATTTTGAAAATGGGTATGGGCAAAGGTATGGCTAAACCCCTCCCATACTCCCCCCATGGCCACCCCTACACATACCTAAGAGTTCGAGATCTGGTAAGTTGAGAATCTCAGGAAGCCTTTAGAGAGTATAAAGGGACTCTTATAGAGGTGCTAACTTCAACAAAAGGCACAGACACTCTAGAAACCATAAAAGTAACTGTGAAAATCTCAACTCTGCATAGTGCAATTGAGGCTCTAGGTACCTTAGAGGGAACAATAGAGAATCCATCTCTAGGGAAAGCCACCTCCATTATGAACATCCATAAAGGTATTATGAGGACTCACACTCTGAATATATATACAAACATCCTAGACCCATCAAAAGTCCTCGGGAACACTCTGGCACCAGAAGATAGAGCAATTAAAACACTTCTAAGGAAAGAAGAAAAGGAAAACAAACTTGGGCGCCTAAGGAAGGCATATTTGAAAATAAGCTCTTTATATAAGAACCCAAGAATGAGTTATAGGCTATAGCATGGTTTGGATTTTGTTTTACTTGTATGTCTGAAGATTAGGGAAGACATATGACATCTAGATAATGGATGCTCAAACCATATGACTTATAATGCATCATTTTTAATTAGCATCAAAATAAAAGATGAAGGAAAACTCTACTTCTAAGACAAAGAGAAAGGATAAATCATAGACTGAGGCAAAGTTGGTAAAAATTCCTCTATCTCACATTATAATGTGTATCCAATGGAGAGTCTAAAGTTTACTTTGTGGATTGTATCTCGAATGTGTGATAAAGGAAATCAAGTAACTTTTGCCTCGTTTAAATGTAATCTTTTAAACTTTAACACTGGCGGAGTAACACTTACTGGACACAGAAGAGGTGACACCTATGTTATATGTCTAGAAGGCATCAAATCAAAGATCCTGCTTTTCTTGTGGTGAATCATGGTGAATGTTGGCTTTGGCATAGAAGCCTAGGTTATGGACATGTGCACACCAATGATAAAATCTCAAAACATGAACTAGTTAAATGACTCCCCAAACACAATTTCATCAATGATAGACTCTGTGAGGCATGTCTCAAGGGAAAACAAGTAAAAGAATCCTTCAAACCAATCCACTGTTTATCAATCACCATTCTATGTAGGCACTACAAGCATCCATTTAAGTACTTCTAATCACCTAGTTTTTACTCATAATTGAGATTATTTTTTGATTTTGTTTAATTTTGTTTGTAGATAGAAGAAAAGGATTTAATAAAATAATAGGTGTAAAAGGCAAACAAGAAAGAGCTAAAGACTAAGATAAGGTAGTTCAAGTGGAAATTGGACCAACACAGCAGTTGAAATCAAGCAATATTAGCCTAGCTCAATATTGTTTTACAACTAGAGAAAAAAAAAATAATAGAAGTAAAATAAGAGCAATTATAGGCCTGATAAATTGGTCAACCAAGAAATGTTGAAGTTCACCTGTAAATCTTTCTCTTTCCAGTCATTGAGCCAGCTCGCCTTGCCTTTCCTTCGATCTAGCCCAACTACTGTAGCTCTACTGTTTCTCAAACATAGGTTTGGTCTTGTAGTATAGTATTGGCCTAACAACACAAAAATTAGGCAACTGGCCTGGCATGCCATGGAGTCCAGATGTTCAGCCTAACAATAACTCATGTGATTCTGACGTTTTACCCGATTTATCAAGTGTTAAGCTTTATTTGCCAAACATTAGTCCTTGTGTAGATCAGCCCAATCTATCATCTCCCCTATGTGCACACGACAAATAATGTTGTGTAGCCTAACCCAGTGCAAAAGGTCCAATGTCACATCATCATCAGTAGCCCAGCATTTAGATTCCTAAGTCGCGTGATGTGCCAGCCAACCTTTGAATTGTAGGTTAATTAATTTCCAATCAACGTGAACAAAAGTTGAAAATTGAAGAGTTTCTTAAATTCTCTTATTACTTAGATCACATAAATTACTCTAATAGAGTTCTGGTTTGGGAAGACGGTGGATTTAGGAGGTGGATTATTAGCATAATTTGGAAATTAGATGCAAATAGGAAAATGAAACATTGTTTCGAAAATAAGAACTTTTATAATCTGGGAATATGGGTGGTTAGATCTAGTATAATGTCAATTCTCATTCTTAATTTCAATATTAATTTGTAGTAATTTTAGAGATTATTATAACTTTAGGAATTCTTTTGATTTGAGTTTACTCCAATTTTTGAAGTTCTAATTTTAATTCAATTTTTGTAGTTTCATTTTTTGTTTAATTGTTCTCTCTCGATTTTTGTTTAATTGTTCTCTCTCGAAAAATTATGTCATTCAAAGTTTTAATTTTTTACTATTCCCTTAGGATTTTAGTCAATATCAGGTTTTCATGATTGGCAGTTATCGAAAATTAAAAATTCTCATTGGCTACTTATTTGTTGTGGAAATGACTTTCCTCTATCCTGTCTCTTGATTAATTAGAATCTATTATTTTCTTAGCAGTTGTGATACTCTCTTTGGTAGTTGTTATTCAGTTTACAGCTATAATCATGTTTAGATTAGGATCAATTCATATTAGTGGAATTATTATGTTTTGCTTCATTATTCCTTTCAGCATAATTCCTATGGCTTAGTTTTTAATTGTAGTGGCCCATATTCTACATCATCCCTATGGATTCAACCCTCAAGTACTATGACTAACAATCGTACGCTTATGACATTACTATACCCCCTTTTAAGAGTACAACATATGCTAGCTAAATGTGAGTTTGGTGTCTAGGTCGTAGCATTTAGGTATCTGTTATTGTTGATGATTACTTTAGATATAAGGGACATGTTTCTAAAGGACAAAATAAAACTTTAGGGAATTTGTCAAACTAATCGGGCGATTGTAGGTGTCAAAGGGTCAAACGATGACATCAAAGCAATCATAAAAGTGAGTTTGCTAAGAAAGACTTCATTTAATGTTGTTAGAAGCACAATGTATCTCATAATTTCTCAGCTCTAAGAACTCCTCAACAAAATGAAGTAGTTGAAAGAAAAAGAAAGACTCTTGAAGACTTGGCAAGAACTATGATTTATGATAATGTCTTCTAAAGTACTTTTAGACAGAGGATGTAAACACAACCAACTATATCCTCAATAGATACCTAGTTAGACTGATCCTAAATAACTTCGTATGAAGTATTCAAGATAGAGGTACCAAACGTATCTTACGTAAAGGAATTTGGGAGATAATGTTGCATTCATAATTATGGAAAGAACAATCTTAGCACATCTGCTGCCTAATTCAACACAACCAACTATATCCTCAATAGTTGCCTAATTGCATCGATCCTAAATAACTCTGTATGAAGTATTCAACATAAAGGTACCGAATGTATCCTACTTTACGGTGTTTGGGAGACAATGTTGTATTCATAATTATGGTAAGAACAATCTTGGCACATTTGATGCTACGAGTGAAGAAGCTCTATTTATGGGCTCCTTATCCTAATGTAATGCTTACAAAGGTCACAATAGGAACACCAAAATTATTAAAGAAAGCATTCATGTTGTATTTGATGAAAATAATAATGGATCTATCAACTATTCCTTTTCTCAAGAACATCAGCTACGTAAGAACAATGATTATGAAGAAGAGAAGGAAAGGTAACCTATGGCTAACATGGACTTAGGTAAGAGCTAACCATAAGAACAAGATCATAAGGTTAGAGTCTTTTGCTCTCCAACAACTATAAGCGAAGAACTACAGGAATTAAACATAGGATTAAAGTATGAATCAGCTTATCCAATTGAAAACATAATATCTGACATCTATAGTGGGATAAAGACTAGGCCATCACTTAAAACTTGAATTTGAGTAGTGGACTATAGTTATGCAAGAGAAACTCAACCAGTTTGAAGGAAATAATACTTGAATTCTAATCATCAAACCTAAGGACTTCTTGGTTATAAGAACAAAATAATTGTTAAGGAACAAAGTAAAGAGGTTGGACCAGTTGATATAAATAAAGCTACACTTGTTCCCTAAGTATATAATTAAGAGGAAGGGATAGACTATGATGAGACCTTTTCCCCATAGCTAGACTAGAGGCCATCAAGACTTCTATTTGCCTTTGCATTATTTACAAATGTTAAATTGTATAAAATGCTGCAAGAGGAGGTGTAACTGTAACAACCTCGTAATCTTGAAGATTTAGAGAAGCCTAATTATGTATATAAACAACACAAGGCCTTTTATTGTCTTAAACAAGTCCTTATAACACAGTCTTACTAAATGATAGGTCTAAAAGAGGCAAAATTAAGGACATTTTATTCATAAGGGATAAAGATAAATAGTTCTTATTTTTATAAATCTATGTTGATGAATTATTTGGGAGCCACTAATCACGAGTTATGCAAGGAATTCTCTAATCTCATAAAAAAAGATTTTGAGATGAGTCTACATGGATTATTTAACTTCTTTAGCAAACTATAAATGAAGCAATGACAAGAAGGCAACTGCATAAACCAGTCAAAATATATCAAGGAGCTTCTTAAGAAATTCAATGTGATAAATAACAAGAAACAAAAACTCAAATGTCAACCACCTACATCATTAGATCATTACAATATCCAATAGTAAGCAGAGCAAACATTATATCCAGTATATGCCTATTGCAACAAACCCCAAAACAATCCCACCTTAGTGTAACAAAGACGATTCTCAAATATTTGTCAGGGACCGCAACTCTGGGACTCTGGTATCCGAAAGGAGATAACTTTGGACTAGCATGATATTCTGACGTTGACTCTGCAAGATACAAAGTAGACCCCCCAAGAAAAAACCACATTAGGAGCAATATCAATTTTTGGGATAATCACTTGTCTCATAGCACTCCACGAATAAAAATTCAGTAGCCCTTTCAACTATAGAAGTAGAATACATTACAGTAGGAGCTTACTATGCTCAACTGCTATGGATGTCAAAACTTAGAGACCTTAGTATCACTAACTCATAGAGTTGTGCAGGTATAACAATATGTGTGGCATCAATGTAACCAAAAACCATGTACAACACTCAAGGACGAAACACATTGAGGTAAGGCATCACTTCACTAGACACTACGTTAAAAAAGGTGGTGTATTAAATTATGGTGAAATCTATTAACCAAATAAAGGTATGAACCCTTGGAGATGAGCCTCAAATGTTGATGAAGGTCAAACTCCCCCAAGATAACACAAGAGAGAGAAAAACCCAAAATCTACTAGTGATAGAAACAAACTTAAGAATAATTAAATACAAGAGATAAATCAATCCACCCTTTAATCCTCTAATGCTAAGGCATCGAGGATGAACTCGACTTCACCCCTCTCCTTAGAGAGATAAAGAAATTTAGGATTTTGAGAAAATGTTAAGCATTAAGTTCTAACATCATTAATCCAAGTCTCGAAAATATTGTAAGGATCAAGTAAATAAAAAAAAGAGTACTCCTTTCCCCAAGTCATGCACTAACCAATACAGTTATAAGGAAATTAATCAATGAAATCCTGACTGGTGGTGTAATTTTAAAGGGGATATCTATAGTATAAGCTAAACTAGAATTGACTGCATTAGTGCTAGATTAGATGAGTGATAGAGGGTACTACTACGACTGCAAGCACACGGGTGTTGTAATGCAGTAAAGATATCGTTCCCATGAGGACCAATTGTAATCTATTGAGTTTTATCCTTTAAAAGTGCTAAGCAAAGCAATTTCAATTAAGAGTTAAATAACATTATAACCTATTTGAAGAATTCAATCAATTAAAAATATCTAGGAAATTGTTTCACCTTGTAAAGATGTAGATTAATGCAATATATCATGCACTTTAACTGTTATGGGGGATTGGAAGGGGTGCAATCGCATATAGAATTCAATTTTGTTTCAAAACAAATTGAATTGCCTAAACTAACAAGTCATTCTTTCAAATGCCCATGCTTAGCCTAAGTTAAAAATCTTTAATCGCTAAAAGTCCTCTTAACAGGCAAATCTCTTTCCAGCATTGCTAAATCAAGTCCTATCTCATCAATCAAATAGCAAGTTTCACCTTTCAATTCTTCACTTAATTATTTAGAATTAGCGAATGAATTTGGCCAAAATCAAAACACAATAGTTACACACAAAAATAGAATTCAATCAATCCCAAAGAAAAACAAGAACAATTAGATAAAATGAAAGATTCTGACATTAATACTTGGCTAACAATCCCTAGATTGAGAAAACTACTCACATATATTCAAATCAACAAAACCAAACAGAGTTTTGAGAGCGAAAAACTTAGCGCAATTGGAGATCCTTCAAGGGTTTCCCAACTTCGCTCTAAAACAGTAAGCAATTCTTCAACTCTCAAACTCAAAACTATTAAAAATCTAAACTGAACTAGAAAATATGCAAACGGAATGAAAAACTAGAGAGAATAGTTCTCTTCTTTGAGTGGAATTTGGTGAAAAATTGAAGGTTTAAGGTGAAGTGGTTGTGGAGGTTTCAGAGCGAGAATAGCGTGTTTAGAGAGAGTGTGTGTCGCGTTTGAGGAAGAATATGAAAAGAATTGGGTCAAAGAGGGCTTGAAAACCTTTGATCGAGGACACGGGGCTCGCCATGGATGGTCCGTAGTCAGCTCTAGTCCCTGCTCTTTTGTGCTTTTCTCTCTCTCTTTTTTTTCTTTTTCTTTAAAGCCTTTGCAGACCGTGGTGGATCTCTGGGGGCTCTAAAAAAAATCTTATTACTTTTTTCTCTTTTTTTTTCTTTTTGTCTACATTAATCAATTTCTAGTGAAGGTTCTGAAGTCCAAAAAGAAAATACAATAAAAGGGTACAAACAAAGGAAAAAAGGTAAAACAAACAATTGGGTTACCTCCTAAGAAGCGCTCGTTTAAGCTGGGGAGCTTTACCTTTCTTCTATTTTGCTTCAGGTTCAATGAAAATATAGGCGTCGTTTTTATCTTGAACCACGAAATTGGAATCTTTCCACTGAAGGTATCAGATTAGATAATCAGGTTAGAGGTCCTTCTTCGTCATCAAATGACGCCATAGCATACTAACAGCATACAAGATAGATCGGTAGCGTGCTCCATCAAATGGACCACTATCATCATGTTCAATCCCAAGATCGAAATGGAAATCGACACCTTCTATAGGAGGTAAGGAAAGAACTACTTAGGCAAACCTGCAATTCTCACTCATGGAAGATACATTAGAAGCATAGGCCTCAACCTTGGGTATGCTAGGTGCTGTAGGAGCAACAAACTCCACCTTAACATAACCTTGGTTAGGATCCTCAGTAGAAATCCAATCAAACTCTAAAGTTCAGGACAACTACCACCATCCTCCATCTCAATTTCAGGGGAAAGAGGCAGTACATCAGATAGCGAAGAATTGATGGAAATAACTTTCCCATCCATAAAACAAAGCATAGCATAACACCCCCTACTTTAAATGTTATCCACCCCTGTTTTATATCAATAATGTAACCTGAAGTAGCCAAGAAGGGCCTACCAAGAATAATTTAGGCATCATCGATCTCAGTCATATTAGCCATGATAAAATGTTCTAACACCCAAAAATCTCCTATTTTTGAGAGCACATCCTCCAATGTACCCAAAGGTCACATTTCAAAACTATCTACTAATTTAAGTGAAAAGGGTAGGGGTCGCAATGGTACTACATGAAGCTTATGAAACATAGAGTAGGGCATTAAACTAACACTTGCACCAAGGTCACACAGGGCTCTTTTAATTTTCATTTTTCTTACGACATAGGGGATAGAGAAAAGCTACCCGGGTCAGGAAGCTTAAGTGGAAAGACTGTGGGAATCTCAAAGCTATCATCTTGTAGAAACGTCATGGGCTTGCCACCATGACTTCTCTCCTTACGCTCAGCCATGATCACTTCTCTACCCTCCTCAAGTGGTATGTCCTTAAGATCCTCTACACCTTCTTTTAATGTAATGTAATTACAATGCTAACAAGGGTTAAAATCGGGTTTACTAGGCAGTCTACCCGAAGGTGTAGATGAAGACATAGCTTGTTGAGCTATTTGGACTTCCAACATCTTATGTGAGTAATAAGCACATCAACCTTAGAGGCCAATTGCTTAATGTACTCATCTTGCTTTTATTGAGCCGAAAGCATATTCTCTATCATATACTCTAAGTTAGATTTTTGAGGTGCTTGTTAAGGATAGGGTAGGCTTTGAAATCCAAGGGGTGGTCTAAAATTCGTCTGCGACATGAGTGCGGCATTAGACTTATGACAAAAATTGAGGTGATCTCTCAAACTTGGATTATACTTGTTAGAGAAGGGGTCATTTGTTGGTCTAGGGAGGTAATTGTTCACATAATTGACCTGATAACTTATATCTTGGGAAAAAGGACTACTCACTTGACAATGCATAGTTAAATGATCAACTGATCCACATATCTCACAGGATGGGGAAGGGGTACTTGAACTAATAGAATTAACATTCAAGCATTCCAACTTTTGAGACATAGCATCAACTTTAGAAGAAAGGATAGAAATAACATCTAATTGTAGCTTACCTCTAACCCGCTTAGGTTGGTGTTATGATGTATAAGGTTTTGATGATAAC
>NCQV01049659.1:7200-22409 GCA_002740545.1 Lophocereus schottii
ATGCCATGGAGAGATAGTGAGCGAGGGAGAGGTTTGCTTGCAATTTGTTTGTGAGTAATTGATAAATGATGGTCCTAAGGTCTTGGATGGGATGTGGCTAAAACTTTTCTTGCATAAAGTACCTTTTGCTAAGTATATTTTGGTGAAAATCATGATAATTAGTGATAAATAAACACAAGTAACGTGGACCTTGTAGGATTGGGCCTAAATCATGTGTTTTGGGCTTGATTTTGGGCCTGAAAATAAGTGAAAATTGCATTAAGGATTTTATAAGGCTCGGATTAAATTTTTCCAACATTAAGGAAAATAATTAATCTCTAAATCATGCTTACCGATGCCTGTTATCGATTCATTTGATTTAAACGATAAATAAAACTTGAATTGCAAAGTGGATCTCAAAATGAAATGTCTCCCAATTGGGATGATTAAATACGATAATTGACTGCAAAAAGTTTAGATAACATAATGGAATTCATTGAATAAATAAATTGGGGTGCAATTGAATCATTGGACATGTTTTGGTTAAATAAATAACCTTAAATGATAAAATGAGTAAACATGAGTTAAATAAATAAACATGATTAATTAAATAAACATGATTTAAATAAATAAACATGGATTATTGTCGGGCTATTACAGCCTTTCCCTCTTAAAGAGTTTCGTGCTTAAAACTTTTAATGCTTGCGAATGTAGGCAGTGCTACTTTAAATACACATGGGCCACCGGTTCTCATTGTTTCCATCTGAAGAGGTATAATTTGCCTAATGTACTCTGATTAAGGGTGTCTACATATTGTACAACTGTTTAATCTCACGTTTCAGTAGTAGATTCGGATACTTCTCACACACTAGCTTCAATGAACTCAATTACTTTGGTTCAAAATTGTTATCCTCCTAGAAAGAAGAGAACCTTGTTACTAGTGAGAAGGCGCTCACTATTGATTCATCACCTTGTCCACTAATGAAAACTATTGTATCCTCGATAGGTACTCTGATACTATTACGAGCTATAAAATTTGTTGTGTACGTGTTCGGGTTCAACAGATAGGTGCAGTAAATAAGCTGCAGGATTTGACCTTTCGATGAATCATAAGGCCCAATGTAACTAGCCTTTAATTGTCCTTGGATAGTCAGTCTCTTACTACCATTGACTAGAGATGCCTTTTGAAATGCTTCATAACTCATATGAGACTTTGGTTGTTTCCTTGTTTTGCCAGCAAACCTCTTTCGTTGACCTTGTATCACCTTAACATGAACTTGAATTATCCCCCTTAATGCTTGCTTGGGTGAGCTCTGACCTTATACTCAATATTTCTTCTGGCTCACTCCAATATAATTAGATAGTGCTTGAGACTATGCCCTTATCAAAATGTCATCGTCTAAAATTCTTAATGCATCACATGACCTCCGCTCATTAGACTAGTCAAGGACCTGCTCCTAGCTGATAATGGACGATGAAATGTCCATGGTTAGGGATGAGAGTGATGGAATTGTTAACCAAGGAATCATTGCATACAAAAGAAATGAACAATGATACTAGAGAAGGCTAATAAAGGGTAGATTATCATGGGTTGGTTAGAATAAAGATAACTACGAGTATATCCAGAATTCTAAAACATAATACCATAAGAATCATAGTTCATAAATATTGATTATAAAAGATCTAACACATAGTTATCCAAGAAGAAAGATGGCTTGGTTTCCTTCGAGTTTAGCTAATGATTTAAAAAAAAATAAGATGGCCAGTAACTGAGTTCCAACGGGGTGACCTTCTAGATACCATTGACAGGATAAATGCAATCGAGAGAGTGGCCAAACAAAATACAATAAATAGAGAAATAGATTGGATAAAAAAGGTACAATGGAAAAATAAATAGGTTGAACAAGCAAGGTCTAATGAATAGATAAATGGATTTAATAGGCTGGAGTGGGAACATGCCTTTGCTCATATGGAGCCAAGTCAACTACAGCAATAAGATTAAATAAGGATCGCTAAAGTTTACCTATGAGGATATAAAATTTAGGTGTGAGGATCGCAAGCACAATAAATAGATCAATAGATTGGACCAATAAAGTGCAATCGATAGATCAATAGATTGGACAATCAAAGTACCAATGGAGAAGTGAATAGATTGAACAAGTTACATTAGAAACATGCCTTTGCTCATATGAAACCAGTGTAAGTCTAACAATAAAATTGAATAGAAAAGCTGGAGTTTACTTATAAGCATGTAATATATATGTGTGGGGTTAAAGTTTAAAATAAGAAGAGTAAGAGGATAATAACAATCACCCATACCAATGAGAGATGAATCACCTTATGAATTCAGATCAAGTCATATAAGCATCTCATTACACATCAATGGAGTATATGGTATATGTATGAACACTTTCTTAACACTAAATGAATGAGAAATAGGTATTCAACAATGAATAAAAGAGATATAAGATACATGCGTGAGTACAGTACTCCTAAGAGAACGAATAAAAGATAATAACAGTCAACAGTATCGAAATATTGGCAACCATTTAGAATTGAATAAAAAAACTGTATTCCAAACTTAAAAATGAGTTTGCAACAACATGAGAGGTCATGCTAGAAAAAAAAAAAAAGAAGGTATGTGTTTTTTTGGGGCTTGAAATGGAGAGAGAAATTAAACAATACTAGATACAAGCAAATCTTTGAGTAAAGCAAACAACCATTACAAGAAATACTATATGAAAAAACATTCTTGTAAAAGATAAGTGATACTCGACATGGTTTAAATTTCAGATGCAACCCTTAAAATAAATGGTCTAGATAAAGAACTACTATAGAGCAAGGGAGTGATATGAGTAACAAAATGATACCCTAAACAATCCAAGGGCTAGGGTAAAGGTAAGTCAGTGACTAGATGTAATAGGAGCATCGCTAATGTAAGGTCTTAGTGATAAAAACAGATGTTCCCTTTGCATGACAACTTATCACACTATGTACAACCCATATAATATCGAGTAACTTACCATAATCTACTAAACTATCATCAACAAACATAAGTACTCATTGTAATGTCTACCGCATATTGATCCAACCCAAAGGTATAGCCATATAAGGCATTTTCCCTATCTAGAGGGATAAATGTACCTTGACGGTGTAATAATATCTTAGGAAGGTGCAAAAGGCATCCCCACATTGGATTTTAAACATCACTGTATTCGACATCAAATATACTAATGTGCCTCAATGAAACCCTTAAATTGTAGGACAAAACGAATAGAGTTTTGCCTACAACTAACCAAATCTAGGCTTCAAGCCTTACAATAGTTACTTAAAATGGAAAGAAACATTTTAATAGCTCAACGACCATATGTTGGAGTTCATAACTCAATGAGTTACACACCCGAAGGACACAATTATAAGATTTGAACAAATAAGAGAAATGACCATATAATACAACTCTTAAATAAATGGAAACATACACCTATACATATTAACTTATACCCAACAACTCCTTTAACTTGTCCAGCATAGCTCACAAACACCTTATAGCTCACAATGACCCTTAAATCTTTAGCTTTATTGAACTCTATTGTGGTCATAGGACAAGAGGCTTTACAAACAATAAGTGAATAGGAGCAAGAAGTTAGAGTATGCGATAGTGAAATATAAACACAACAATGACTAAACTGTAACCAGAGAGGATCAAATATTCTTGGGAGAACTGCAAATTACACAGGCACGTACATTAGGGATCATTATAGGCTTTATTATATCACCGACGAGGTAAATGATCATGATTATTTGTGTTTGAGTTGCTTATAAGAAAAGTTACCCAAGTGTTGGGCTAAACTAGAACCTCATGTGATCCACTCACTCTATAACTCTGCTGCCACGTTATGAGTTGAGCTAAACTGGTACCTTTCTAAACAAAGAAATCTAATCCCATTTTCTCTTCAAATGGTCTCCATATCACTATTTCTTATGGAGAATGCTATAACAGAAGCTGGTAAGTAAACTTGGTGAAGAATACAAGATTAAAGTACTAAAGATATAGCCTGCCATACTTCTCGGATTCTCTATATCACCTAATACTAGGTCACTGAATAACTCACGACTAAAATAAGTACTACATCTCCAAAAATCCCTTAAGTGTGTGATGTGCATACTAGCAAAGTGCACGTAATAAGTGTATATGAATATCACTTCTTCAGGTCCTTTCCCTTACATCCTACATAACCCCCCATGGAAACTCTTTTTAAAATGAATACTCTATAAGTTACTTCCATTGATCTTAATACTGGAATAGTCCCACCACCTTAGTATCTCACTTACTTCCCACCTTTTTTCCTAGTAATGTTGCTATGCTCTCTACATTTGTTCTATGCAATCATTGATATGTTTGCTAAAACATAATAACATAGAGTCTTCCACTCCTATTAGCTTGGCAACCCATGCCCAAGTGCCATACATATTCAATATGGTAAAGTCTGGTTCATATAATGCCTTGTCTTAATGTGGCCCTCATCGAACCCTTCCTTGACCTGGGGAAGGTACACATAATCCAATACTAGAACAGTCAAACTAAGATTATACATAAGGGTTCGTCTCTTGCACCATATGATGCCCCAATGTTAAGTATGCTCATATATCTTAGGAGGACTCCCCATAGATTATCACGATTTGGATAAAGCTTATTGTAATGTTCCAATTAAGGCTATGAACTCTATAACGTTAATAATGAATTCTAAGGGGCAACTGTAGGTACTGACCACAACTGTCTATAGAGGTATGGACCACAACTGTGGCTATATAACTCGTAATAGAGGTCATGCAAGTGGACTACTATGCTATGTAGTAAAGAATCATGGGTGGTCACAGTAATACGTAATATCTTATGCACTACAGAAGAATCTATCGACCATACAAAAGTAAAAGATGAATATGAAAGGGGTAAACATTCATTTTCGTGGTCTCAAATCTCTAACCATGCTATAATACCTCTCACGAACCCATCTTATCAACCTCCTATCCAAAATCTTCGTACTCCATAATCCCATTAAAATAAACTCATAACACTACTCCGATAGCAAAACTGTAACGCCCACGCTGTACTTATGTCATTGCTCATCTCTATAATCTCTGTTACACCTAATAAACCCAATGAACAGGGCGTTATTGCCATCCCGAAGGACAAGACTCTATACACCATGACTGGATATAACATGGGTCACTTATATACATCTTCAAACTTTATCTAATCATATATAAGCAATGACTAACAGACTTAAAGTTTGCATCACCATAAACTTACATCACTATCTACTGAAGTGTTTATCCAATGGTCTCCATATAAGATGAACAGCCGCCACTATGAATCCATCCGAATGTCCTTGGACCCTTGATTTCTTCAACTGGCTTGGCAAAATAAAGCAATTCATGTGCACACCTAAAACAATTTGATTCACCATTTCAAATGGTGAATCAAAGCTTAGTACATACATCGTTGTATTATAACATAACCTTGAAACATTAGTTGGGCCTGCTTTGCAATTCATTTTAACTTAAAACAGTGACTAAGATAAATGTAAAGCTCCATTGCTGATTATTATCTGGTAATGAGCCCCTTGTAACTATTACGATCTATGGATAGGTGTATACCTGCCAAGCCGATCGGGTGACCTGTCCTGAAACTGTGTGGGTAACTGGAGGGCGAATGCCCGATAGATGATAACTGGCGGGATCACTCATTAAATGATAAAATACTGTATAGACTGATTCATTGATGTACTTATCAAAACGTGATAGCTTTGATAAATACACACTAAATTCTAAAGATACAGGCAATGATCGTGCTTGTGATCTTTAGAATGTAATCTGAGTTGCAAAACATGTTTTTGACTTGATAAATATATTGTGACTTGATAACACTCATGCATAATAAGGAATGATAACCTAGGCCTCGATGCTATTCATACAATTGTAGGTATATATGGTCAGTAAATTATATTCACACATATACTCGAATAACTTTGATAGAAACTGAGTAATTAATGCAACTGTAATAGTTAGCAAATACTTAAATGATATACATAACTTACATAATTCGATATAAATTTAAAACTAACTAAATGAAAGTCATTAAATTTGATATAAAGTAAGTGAAAATATAATAAACCACAATGAGACCAAAACTAGAGAAGGTCATAATGGTTGTCATTGGAAGATTGATTTTTTTGGTCTTTCTAAAACGGGCAACTAACACAGGTTTAAGGCCCATTAGGTATAGATCAGTTCAAGATAATATGAAGTACCCTGAACTGGCATGGAGTACACTGGATTGGCCCGATACTTGATAGTGTGAGGGCAAGAGAGGTATAACTTGGTTTTAGATAAGATAAAGGACATTTGCTTGATCCGATAGGCATGATTTCTGAATCATTACTCTCCCCACTTCTCATATTTCATTCATAAGTCCATTAGATGTAGTTTTCCACCCCAAATGACGCATTGAAAACCATAGAAGCTATTAAACTCAGTAAACTTGGTATTTTCCTTTGTAAAGTCTATAACTCATAAATATACTCCCACAATACATACTTGTCTTCTTTTCTCTCCATAATTGAGCTAAATGCCCCATTATACCCCATAAACGTTTGTTTCCCCCTTAAATGACCTTACTTGGCCCAAAATACACAAATGAGTGCATGATGATCAATCTCACTCAATCTTATCATTGCTCTTTACACAATCACTCAAAATGCTTCCAAAAATCACCCAACTCAAAATACTCAACCAAAATTCACAAAATCTTATAAAAACTTCGAAAACAATATGGAAAATGTACAGTAAAATTTTTAGAATTTTCCTCCGAGTATACACTGTACAAATAGGACTAACAGCTAAGTTTGCACCAAAATAGGACCGTTCACTTTAGAAATTCATAAATCATAAGATGCATCTCCAAAATTCATGAAATTTTACATGTGGGTGACTATAGAAAAAATTAGAAAAATATCCATAATCCATGTGTGAACATAAAGCCCTAGATTATGGCCATCTTAAGTAAGCATCTTAAACACCACAATCAGATATAACAAGATCATTTAAGGCCTCATATACATAACCCATGTCAAAATCACAACAAATGAAACAAGCAAGCTGGGATTCAACTTTCATAGTTCAACTCATTTGATTACACTTCCAATTCATCAACCAGAACTTTAAACATCACTAAAATCAATAAAAATTACATAATAACCACCACTTGGTTCATACAAACATAATCCATAACTTAAACAATCAATAAAACTCAAAAACTTCCATAGGTTGAGGTTAGGGTTACCTCACTTGGATGCTTGAATGAAGGAGTTGGCGCAATGCTTGAGCAGGGGGCTGTTATGGCTATGGAGGATTCCCCCGGTGGTTGCTGGTGGCTGGGATGGCAAGTAGGGGGTAGCAGAAGGGTGGTCGTGATGGCAGGGAGCTGTGCAGGGGCTACTGCCTTGTTTTCCCAGCCCATGCCATGGAGAGAGAGTGAGGGAGGGAGAGGTTTGCTTGCAATTTTTTTTGTGAGTAATTGATAAATAATGGTCCTAAGGTCTTGGCTAAGATGTGGCTGAAATTTTCCTTGCCATAAAGTACCTTTTTGCCAAGCATATTTAGGTGCAAATCATGATAATTAGTGATAAATAAACACAAGTAACTTGAGCCTTGTAGGATTGGGCCTAAATCTTGCCTTTTGGGTTGATTTTGGGCCTGAAAATGAGTGAAGATACCATTAAAGATTTTATAAGACTCAGGATTAAATTTTCCAAAGGAAAATAATTAATCGCTAAACCATGCTTACCGAGGCCTACTATCGATTTACCCAATTTAAACGATAAATAAAACTTGAATTGTAAAGTGAGTCCCAAAATAAAATGTCTCCCAACTGGGATGATTAAATACAATAATTGAACATGAAAAATTTAGATAACATATTGAAATTCGTTGAATAAATAAATTGCGGGTGTAATTAAATCATTAGGCATGATTTGGTTAAATAAATAACCTTAAATAATAAACTGAGCAAACATGAGTTAAATAAATGAACATGATTAAATAAGTAAATAAACATGATTTAAATAAATAAACGTGGGTTAGGTTCAGGCTATTACACTAACAGATGCATCTTAGGCTTTTGAGGCATGAGGATTTGGTGTCATTGGATCATTCAGACCTAAGTCATATGTTGGTTACTCCTACATCTTGGTTGTTATTAATTAATTCTCTACATGGGCGAAACCAATTCCACTAAGAGAGATCAAAAAGGAGAATGTGGTCAACTTTATAAGGACGCACATTATTTATCAATATGGCATACCTAGGTGCATCATCATTGATAATGGTAAGCCCTTCTTTCAACAACCTAATGACTAGCCTATGCAAGACGTTTATGTTTGCCAACACAAGCCTTCTATGTACAATGCCCCAACAAATGGCCTAGTGGAGGCTTTTAATAAAACACTTTGCAACTTACTTAAAAAAGTTGTCGCAACGCCCAAACAGGATTGGCATGAAAGACTAAGAGAGGTTCTTTGGGCATGCCGAGCCACGTACAAGACCCTGACATAGTCGACCTCATTCACTCTAGTGTATGCGAAGCTGTGCTACCATTGGAGATGCAAATTCCATCACCTTGCATCACCATGTGGGAAGGCTTTATAAAGGACCAAAATCACAATCTTTGCTTAGCTTAGCTGGAGGGCCTTTATGAGAAAAGACTTTAGGCGTAGCAAAAGTTAGAGTGCTACCAAGCTTGTCTATCATGGGCGTTCAACAAAAAGGTTTGGCCGCACTCATTCCAGGTTAGACACTGGGTGTAGGCAGCAAGAAGGTCGATCATTGTCTCTCACAAGGGTGGAAGCAAGTTCACCTCCAAATGGGATGATCTTTATGTGGTCAGACAACTCTACATAAACAGAGCCTACAAGATAGTAAAAACAATAATGAATCATTAGTAATAATTATCATTAACATTAATAAATAGTAAGAATAATAATAATAATTCTTATTAATATTAATAATAATCATAATAGTTGTTAATACTAATTATTACCATTAATATTAATATTAACACTAATATTAATAATGATAATTAGTTAATAATAATTATTATTGTTATTATAATTACAATTATTGTAATTATTATTATTATTAATGAATATTGGTAATAAATGTAATAATTGTTATTAATATTAATAATAATTACTACCATTATTGATAATAACAATAACAATAACAATAACAAATATTAATATTAATAATAATAACAATTACCATTTACAAATATTAATTATAATTAGTTATAATAAAAAATAATTTATAAATCTAAGAAGAATAATAAAAATTATCATTAATATTATTATAAACAATTCATCATAATACTTATTTATATTAATAATTAATTATTTTGAACTTATCTAATTAATAATAACTATTGACAATTATTATTAATATTAGCATTAAAAATACTCAATATTAATCGTATTATTAATTAACAATAATTAATAATAATAATTAATAATAATCAATACCATGATAATAAATTTTCATTAATAGTAAACATAATGATTGTTATTAATAATAATAATTGATAATATTAATAATAATAATAATAATTAAGAATAATAATTATAAGAGTAATTCCCATTCTTTAAAATAATAAAAAAGACAGCTCGGTGCACAAGCATCCCGCGTTCATGCAGGGTTCAGGGAAGGGCCGCATCCCAAGGGATAAATTGTAGGCAGCCTAACCTGATTTTGTCAGTGGCTGATTCCACGGCTCGAACCTGTGACCTTTTGGTTATACAGAGATAACCTTACCGTTGCTCCAAAGTTCCCCTTCAATTCTTTACAATAATGACCATCATAATTTTTGTCAATATTAATAATAATTTTTATTGATATTAAAATTAATATTAATAGTAATAATAGTTATTGTTACTAATTGTTATAAATGTAATTATTATTATAATAATAACATTACTAATGAATATTATTAATAATTTTAATAACAGTTAATCTTAATATTAGTTATTATTGTTATTTGTTTTATCAATAATAATAATTATTTATCCTAATATTAATAATTGTAAAACTTACTAATTACCAATTTAATAAAAATTAATAATTATAAAAATAATAATTAACAATAGTAACAGTGATAATAGTTTATATTATTAATAGTAACAAATAATAATTATTAATGTTAATAATTATTATTTGACAATTAATTAATTAATTCTTAATGACAATTATCATTATTGTTATTTAAAATAATTAATATTAAAATTAGTATTAATTAATGATAGTTATTAATAATAGTAACTAATATTTAATAATAGTTATTGCAATAATAGTAATTATTGATTACTAAGAAAATAATAATAATTCGCAAAAGCATTATTAATACTACTAATAATTATACAATATAACCACAATAATAATTCTTGTCAATATTAATCATAATTATTGATATTAAGATTAACGTTATCATTAATGTTAATAATTAACTATAATTATTAATAACTATTATTATTAGTGATGAAAATTAGTAATAATTGTAATAACAATTAACGTTTATATTAATAATTATTATTATTACTATCAATAATAATTATTACTAATATTAATATTCATACTAACAAAAATTGGTAATTAATAGTTGTAACAGCCCCAACCCATAAGGCTAGTGATGTTAACGTTTACTTAAATCCTACTTAAATTTTAGGGCGAAACGGGACAAAGTTTCGCCTGAAAACTGACCATTTTCCTAGTTAAAAGTTTTACAATAGATCCTTGCATTGAATCAAAACATATAGAACTCTAAAATATGCGCAACGGCTACACATTAGAGTCCATAACTCTATGGCCTACTCGGCCGGAGTACACTAAAACAATAAAGTTCAATACTAAAGAAAGAAATAAAAGATACAACTCGACGCATCACACATCCAGAGTGTTGGAGTTTACATCCCAAACATAGTTAACTTTAGCCAAAAAGATAACTGGCTAATGAAATGGTTGGCTTACGTGGCCATACAGAGTGACTCATAAACAATATGTATTACATGAACTAGAGTGCTTTGTTTATATACATTTACAACTTCAGTGATACATTACATTACGTCATTATTTCGTAAGTCTACTTCTATATGGCACACATGACGCCTTTTCAAGTAGGGCGATATTCCACTTGGCATATGTAAATTGACTTTTACCTATCACAATGAAAACTTGGAAAAAGGAGAAGGAGTAATGGGATGAACAACCACGCGCTTGGTGAGTGTTCCCCGACTCCTTAAAACAAAAATAGTTGCAGGTAATAATACTAATAATAGCCACATATCATGCATTTATATATTACTATCATATTGGACAATCATAGTCCCCAAGGAAGGATTATTATCCATAAACTTCATACTAGCCACTCAAACTTGTTTCTAAGCCCTTAATGACCAAACTTCCATAGCAACAAGCATTTGGGCACATAAACAAGCAACATGGATTATGCACATGACTTTCTTTTGCATTATATCTACATTTGAAAGCTTACATGCTCGATGCATTATAAGGATAAAAGCCACACTTTACTACACTTTACTTAAAATCTCATTCAGACCTCATTCAAATCTTTCTTTTCCCTTAAAACACTTTACCTAGCCTCTTGAGACACATGGTCTTTAAAAAAAAAATCTCTTTCGTATTGGTCCTCTAATGACCCTTATGAGCTTTTCAAATCTTACTCGAACTGGCCTCTTAATGGCTCTTAAAATCTTTCTTTTTCCTAAAATACTTAAAATGGCAAAATGCTAACTGCTTTTCTTATTCATCGTGAAAATACACTTGGCATAAGATTATCGTTTATTAAAAGAAACATACATAACACCTTAATCACATAATTGAGACTAGACTCTTAGAGGTACTTTGGTACTGCCATCTCGAGTCGACCAAACTCGAGCAACAACATACGCCTATCCGGATAGACATCATACTATGCTCAGACATAACTTACATACTTAGATTTCAGGATGGATTCAAACCACCATCCTTAATTCATCTTAATATAGCCTATGTTATGCCAGGTGGGATACTAAGCCACCATCCCTTGGTCTGAGACTTAAGCTTAAAGTTTCTAGAGCAGGTCCTCCATGTACACATAAATATAAACATAATTACTCACACATTTAAATACTTATACTTATTCATATATATGCTTATCTAGAAAAATAGCCCATAGCCCTACTATTGGTTTATTGTTGTTTGATTTTCAACATCCAAAAGCTTCTTAAAATCGTAATGAGTTTACTGACTCTTAATTCGAAGCTCAAAGTAATTGGCTAGTATATAATTCAAACCAAGTTTCATACTTAACACTTTTAGGTCCCCTTTTTCAATTCATTCAAATCCCTTTTTAAACTCAAAGAAAGGAATAGACTCAGACAAAGCCTTAAAACATTTTTGAACTCGTTACTAGTTTGCTTTTTAACTTCCTAGACCTATCGACTATTCAGTTGAGTCGCTCACTGAGTAGTTTGATGATTTAGGATCTTTTTAGATTGCAAACATCTTAAAAAGTAACAGGCAACCGGTGAACATTTAGAATATTTGAAATTATTGAAACACACTTTTAAATGACCCTATTAAAGGTTTCTAAAGTTCACGAACCATTCACAAAGCATCACTTAAACAACATCCCAAGTAGCACATTCGTAACACTTCACCGGAACAGTTTCAGCGGAATCAATCTAGTAATCTGTATACATTGCAATCCACATGATTGTAATCAATATCAAACCTAGGCTCCCTCCTCACACAACAACAACCATAAGAACCTCGGATTAGTCTCCTCAAGCTATCCAACTACTAACTCAGCTCAATATAACAATAACTCAATCGTTTGATTCACGAACCAACATCCATAAGCATAGATTTATAGGTAATTACCACAAACAGAATATAGATATATCCAAACTGATATAACAATATAATTTAAGCATAATTCAGTTTGCCTTACAATTCCTTCAAATCACCCGACTAGCATCCTATGAGCGTAGCATTCACATGCAACCTTCAAAACAGGACATAGGCATCATAAAGCTAATTTAATAGCAACTTTAAGACATAATTTTGCTTGTTCTATGATGCTCCAAATTGACCAGTTAATAAACTACGCATTAACTCACATACAAGAGTCATAAATCAGCATCCTCATCATATTTTCCTAATTTTAGTTCAAACTCCTCCAATTAATGATAATTAACTCGAATTCAACATGAACTAACTATGACCAGTAAAATTCATTGAAATTAGTAATAATTTAGGAGGAGAGAAACACCCACCTCGAATCCAAGCCAAGGACCCATTCTAAGGGCTTCTCGGAATGATTTAGATGCTTGAAAACCCAGAAATTCATCCCATTTTCATGGCTTAACCACCAATTTGAATCAGCCTTGCCTGAACTCGGCTCCCGATCCTCTCGATTGCATCTCTGCTGCTGCTGTCGCGGTCGCCAGACTTGAGCCTACCCGCGGTGGACGCCTCACCGACGGCACCTGGCCGCCGTCCCACCGGCGTCGATTGTGCACTATGACGCCCACCGCCGCCTTGACCTCCCTCTCACTCTCTCCCTCTTTCTCTCTCTATCATGGGCTAAGTCGGGCTGGTGGAGGGGATGCAGGGTTGGCGTATGCACTGGGGTGGTGCTGGCGCCGTTGCCACCCCTTCTCTGTCTCTCTCCCCTCCTCTTTCTCTCTGGTGGTTCGTGAGGCTAGGGTGGAGAATCCCCTCTTCATTCGCCTTTTATGAATCAGAGAAGGGGCTTCGGCCCCTTTTAGTTCTCTTTCCCTTTTTTTTTTTGTTGTTTTGTTGTTTAGGCTCACTTACTAAATCTAGCTTCGTCCGGAATCATCTAGTCTTGCAAATCTCGTTGCTTCGTATTCTAAACCGAAGTTGATAATATAGCCTTTCGTCGATTACTCGTTCCCAAATATATATCGAGGTTCGATTTAATAACTAATGAAATGAATTCTAAGGTTGACAACCTATTCGTATTCGGGTTCCTACTCGATTTAGTAACCGTTAATAATCCTCATTAACTTTTACTAAAATCATCGAAAAATTTCAAAGCTAATAATAGTAATAATATTAATAGCAACAATAATATTCTTTTAAATAAAATTATCATTCACGTATTGTAATAATTTAACTTATGTAGTTAATAAAAATATGATTTTATAACATAAAAGGTAAGACAGTCAACTTGACGTACAAATAAGGAACGCGGGTATTACAATATTATTAATAGTAATAAATATTAAAAAATATTAACAATAATTAAGAATAATAATAGTTATTATTAATGTTAGCAATAATAATTAGTAAAAATAATCATTAATATGGGGAACTATTATCTAATAATTATGTAATTAGTTAATTAATAATAATGATTAACAATAATTATTATTAATATTAACAATAATTTCTATTATTCTTATTATTAATTAGTAATAATTTTTTATAGTAATAATATTTTACTAAAATTAATTATTAATAAATAATGAAAATAATAATTTGTTATAATAATAATTATTTTTGATTAAGGATAATAATTTCAACAATAATAGTTATAATATTAATAATAAAAATCATAATAAAAAAGTGGGGAAGTAGGTAGGGTTGGGAAAGAGTGAAAAGAAGTGGTATTTATTTTGATAAGTGGGAATATGTGAAAAGGAGGGGGAAAGAGTGAGAAGGAGTGGGAAAGAGTGGAGAGGGAAGATTTGCCTTTAGGGCCTTATATTCTCTTTTAGGCACATAGGTAACTTGGGGATACCCCCCTAAGTAAATCCGTAAGAAAAATGGATGAATAAAATTTGTTAGTGCCCATTGGTTTTGATCATTTTCTATTGCTACATATTGTTGCAGAAACGTGGACTTAAGAGATTCTTCTTATTGCAATGCAATCGAAGCCAATTCTAATAAAATTATACTAAGTCCCAAAAAAAATGGCAAGTTGCCAATAAAGAATTGGAAAAAAAAAAAAATGAGACAAAGGCACTATACATGGTTTAGGCATCCAATATGCCTAAAAGTTCTTGGACACATTTCTTCGCCGTTTAAACTTGAGCTGTTTCTTTTGTGGTAACTTGGGGGCCAGTGTTTAGGTCAGCGACCTCTCTTTCAAAAAG
>NCQV01049659.1:23712-34332 GCA_002740545.1 Lophocereus schottii
GTGCCTTCCCAATCATTCATTCATGGCCCACTTAGCACATCTTCATAGAAGCTAAACTATCAACCAAACTTACAGAGGAACTATGACTAAATCACAATTGTTCTCCCATGTCACATTGTCAAAAACCTAGAATGAAGGAAAATTCAAATATGCCTCCAATATGGGCATAAACTTTAGGTGTTAATTAAAGTCATTGATGTATCCTTGATTAGAGCATTAGAGCATGTAACAAACGGATCCTTACATTTTGATAGATCTCAAGCTTCTTGTACGCCAGGGGTCCTATTCATCTTTTCACTAAGAATGTGACCATCTTCGGATTGCTATGCCAAAAGTGAGGATTGTCAAAATAAGTTCTAAAGTAAGTCCCTAACCATCCGTAAACATAGTGAATAGGGAAGATGACTTCCAACCTATCCAGGCTCCTGTAAGGATCCAACTCCCTAAGGGTACGATTCCCTATAACTGGTTCGACTATCCTTTTGTTGAGCTATTTTATTTTGATTTTTATTATTGTTTTGGAAAAGAGATCTAACTTTATTCCTTTTCTTATTTTTCAAAAAAAATGCAGAAATAATGGACTGAACCAGGAAGCGGGTTTCTAATTTTAATGCAGGCACTAGCTGATTCAGGGACTAAAATCTAGTCCCATTCTTCCTAGTCCTGATCCAGGGCAGTGATGACTGCCTGATCCAGGAACCTGATTTGCAGCCTAGTTCAGGAATTGGCCAATTCTTAGGTCAGATTAGGACCCTTTTTCCTGATCTAGATCGTTTGCTTAGGATCAGTGACACTTTACTGAGTATAGAAATCAAAAAAGAGGTAGAAAATAAGAAAAAATACAAATAATTGTGATTATACAATTAAGCAGAGGCAGCAGTATGTTTTGAGGAAAACTTACAAACCAAACCTTTTTTGCAGTGAATCATACTGGTATGGACAACCGAAGGGGCGCCAAAGGAATGAATCGATTGAACTTCAAAAAGGTTTTTGAAAAGCCGCCAAACAATCCCTAAGGTGGGGACTCATCTTGACTCCTTAGTCGTAAATCATGGATTCAGATTCGAGGGCGAAGGTATAATGATACAATGGTGTCTACTGTTTAGCATAGGAAAGCTAAAGCTCTAATTATGAAAAATATAATCATGAAAGCATTAGTAGCAGTTCATATAAAATCATACAAAAAGGTACCATCTTTAGTTTAATGCAAAGATAGGTAAAATTTACAATTTACAATGGCCAAGAACTACCTAAAGGATTACATCTTTATTGATCAGAAAAGAGAAAATAAGAAGAGGAAGATGAAATTTTTGACCTCACCTCAACCCACCCGATTACCTAGGGAAACCAATGGAGTGATTGCGGTGCTAATCTTAGATGAGACACTCGGGACTGCAGTTAACTAACAAGAATGATCTCTCAGCTGATTTCTCAACTGCTCTGATCTTACAAATTGACTTGGTTGTCATTGAAGGATTGACTACTCATTCCCTCCTTTTTTTTTTCTCTTTTTTCCTCTCCCTTTTTACCTTTGAGGCACCCCCTTTTATAGGTGATAATTAGATGGACTCCGCCTAAGAAAAGAATTTCGACTCCTAATCATATTAGGTTTAATGACTTTCCTAAGGTCATCAGGAATCTTCCTTCCACTACACACACCTGTGAAATTATCACTAATAACTGAGTTGGATTTGAACTTAGTGAAAAAGGAGAAAAAAAAGGCAGAAATAGGCAGGCGCCTAGGCCTAACTGGCCTTGCTGACTTGAGGCACCTTCAATAATTGGACTCTCATTATTATTATTATTTTGCCATTTTATTTTTGCTAATCACCTCATTGGGCCTTCGGGTTCACAACTATGTTAATTTCCACATCATCGAATAATTAAAAATTTGAATGTCATTTTTAGGCGCCTATGGCTAGCCCCACTTTAAGTGAGCCTGGGTAAGGAGAAGGTCAAGGTAAGTGCTTAAAATTTTGACTTGACTTGGACATCTTGAAGTCTTAGCATTGATCCATCCTTGGTGATGTGTCTAAACATTGACCACTGTTGGATCTAAAGGTCCAATGCTTTGCTTTCTTTTATTTCGAAGTAGGTAACTTTATCCTTTCACCAGATTAGCAGACCTTCGCTACTAATCTAGTGAGATTTACTGATTGTTCCCCCTTATCGCCAAAGTAGGGGACCTTTGCCACTGGGCTAGCAATATGTCATCTAATCGATAATTCTGCGATCAACGTCTCATTTACACACTAATAATTCTTTGATCATCATCTGATGTACATAATGATAATCCTTCTAATCCTTCGATTATCGTCCAATTTACACACTAATAATCCTCTTATCATCGTGTGATTTATGTCATGATAATTCTTCAGCTATCGTCTGATCTACGCACTGATTATTCTTTGATCATCGTGCAATTTACATACTGATAATCCTTCCAAATCCTTCAATTTTTATCCTATTTATGCACTGATAATCCTTTAATCATCGTGCAATTTAAGCACTAATAATCCTTCAGCTATTTCTTTGATCATTGTGCGATTTATGTACTAATAATCCTTTGATCATCAGACGATTTACGTCCTGGTAATCTTTTAGCTACCTATTCGATCATTGTCTAATTTATGCGCTGATAATTATCATTGTGCTATTTAAGTACTGATAATCCTTCGGCTACTTTTTCGATCATCTTCTATTTTACATACTAATAATCCTTTGATCATCATGTGATTTATGTACTAATGATTCTTCATTCTGATGATCTGACCACCACTTGTTTTTGTGCATGCTCATAGCCCCTCTTTTTCTTTGTTTCTTTACTCTTTTAACTAGTCTTTGCCTGGTATCTCCCTCTTTAGGCAACCGACTGGCTTTTCAGGCTATGCCTTTTGTTGTTTTCTTTGTAAGATTCTTATCGAAAGTTGGTATGCATGATGATGGGTACAGGGCGGTCCCTAGTATAAATGCTTTTGGTTTCCTTCTTCTTTACTTCTAGCTACTTAGATGCTTTAAACCCTGTATTGTTCCCCTTGATAGAGATGTCGGCCGACTCACTAAGGCGGGGCCCTCCTCTTCGTTTTTGGCGCTTTCTCTTGCTTTTTATTTCCTTGGATGCTTGTTCTTTGGCAAGTGGCCTCCAGTAGAACCTGACCAGTATAGACCTCCCTTGGCTTGCCCTCTTTTTCTTTAAATAACCTTCTCTACTTTGTATAATTTGCACCATCCTGTTTTCTTGCCCTCAGTTGTGTATTCCTCGCTTCTACTCTCTCATTCTTTTCTTAGTTGTGTTTTGGAAGAAAATCATGAGCATAAGAGGAGCTCATCCTCCTCATAGGGAAGTAATGCTTCCTTAAGATTCTTTCATCGAAAGAGAATATAGGCCTGTAAATATCTGGGTTAGATACGACCTTTTGCTAGATGTTGGACGCCATGCATATAGCCATGCAACTTTAAAAGCAGTAAGAGTTTATTCTTATTACCACCTGTTTTCTTACTACGTCCTTTTTAATTTTCATCTTACATGAACCTAAAATATGTTCTCTTCTTTCTTTTGGAGGATGATAGAATTAGAGGTGTTGGTGCCCGTCAAAAGTTCATGCTTGAACTCGGTGCATGGAGGCTTCAAATTCAAGCTGTTGTAGAAAATGCGGGATTTGGCACCCTCTACTCTGCATTATGCAAAGTGGTTGAGTGATTTTGGGATACTAATAACACATTTTAGCTCTCTTTTGGTGAGATGGCTATTACTTCTTTTCATTTCACTGTGCTAATGGGTCTTGGTTTCATAGGAGAGCCATTAGTTTATCAGGAGGATGTTCATATTCATTATGATCAACTCCTTCATCTCTTTGGGCAAATCATGGGATCTATTCCTCTCCGAGATCACTTCTCCTATAGTATCACGAAGGATTTAATAAACAATGATGAGCATTAGGCCCAACACTCCCTAGATCAACAATCTCAATTAATTCTCACTTTCCTTCTTGGCATAACTATTCTTCAACTTAGTTGATTAGATAGGGTAAGCTATTTGAACTAGAGAGTTCATGTGTATTCCACCTTAATTAGTAGAATGCGCCAAGGAGCCCGAAATTTTGAGCGCACTCATAGGTGGCGATGTACAAGTATACCCCGTTGGGGGTATATGTAGAGTTACTGAGGTATGATTCTTCTTCCTTCTCTTTTTATTTCTTCTTTACTAGCGACAACTTACTTCTGTCATGTTGTACAGCTCTAGTTTTTCGAGTATTTCCTAAATTTTTCATCAAGATCTTGAGTCCCTGTGAATTTTCTGGCCATGGTTTCATGGACTAAGGAAAACCAAATCAAGAAGCAGTTTAAGTCGGGAGATCTTCAGCAATTCCATGGAATTATTAATGCTCTAAGAATGCTAAAGTCTTTTTATTTTGTAAAATGATTTAGTAAAGGAGTTTTCCTTCTACTGAATTTCACTTTTTTAGAGGCTAACCTTCAACTATGGTGGATTCGTGTTCCTCATCCTGAAGTTAAAGCTACTCAGTTTTGTACCCATCGCAGGATCCTTATTGAAGGACCCGTCGACTTTGTCTAGTATTTAGGTGAGCATGTTGCTCCATAATTTGTTAGCTAGTGTCCCTAGTTCATTGCTCAAGATCCTCCTCAGTCTATGTTCAATATGTTCTTTGTCGATAGGGCAGCGATGATGAAGGGCATTCACTTCGCTAACTATGTAAACCACCAAGGCGACTATGAGGCTTATCTTCGACGCCTCATGACCCACTTGGTATGTGTACCTTATGCTTTTTTTCTTATGCATTTGTCTTATTATTAACATTTGAAATCCCTAATTTGCAGGTAATGACTGCCGAAGCTCCTATCACGACCTTAAACATTGATGTGTCTAGAGAAGGGGAGAGGCTACTTATGTGCATATTCCATTAGTCCCTGGATCGGAATGCCCGAAACTCTCATTCCATCCTACTTTTGCTGGGGTAAGTATGTTGCTTACCTAATTATTAAGTTGATGCATGACCCTTCTAGCTCTTCCTTCTCTCTTTAGTACAACCACCAATAATTGAGGCCGATAGTACACCACTTCTATTCCTTACAAAGGGCATTTGTGAACTTTTTCTCCTAGCACCATCCCTAGGCTAATGAGGTGCGATTTTCTCCTCAAACTGAGACTATATATCATCTTTCTTAGTTAATTCTTCTTAAATCTATACCCCAATGACATGAGGAATATGTTTCACCATAAAGGCCCTAAGCTTCTCAATCTAAAAGATGTTCTTCTGCTAGGGGTTAAGATGTTCCTTAGTCTTCCTGTGCTCGAGGTGCAAGCCCTTGTCTGGAGTTACCATTGGTGGTAGAGTCGCTTCGGATTTATAATCTTGCGAATGGCCATGCCTTGGCTACTTCACTAAGGGAACCTTGTGTGCCTCATAGCTTATATGGTGATTCCTCCTCCAGCGTGATGCATGATGATCCTCCTTGCCATTCTTGGGTTCCGGGGGTAACCCGCATACTGATGTGGCTACCAGTCATGATTTTGTTGAATCTGAATATGCTCTGGGATCTGCTGACTATCTCTTTATTGGAAGCAGTAGCGGGTGATAGGCCCGCAAGTGCATGATGGCATTGTAGTAAACCAAGGTCAATCGCACAGAGACTTGGTCAAGCTATTGGGTTATATTCTGTCAAGATAGGTTAAGTAAATCAATACTCGATGTTGAAAATAGACTAATCAACTATCTGATATAATGGATAAATAATCAAGGAATTATACAAAATAAGTAATCTCTCAATTCATGTATCAATCAAGCATTTCTTCCCTAATAGATTATTTTAAAACCGACAAATGAAGTATCACAACCCTCTTTCAAAGTGAATTGAAATGCCTAAATCTAACCAATTATCATTTTTCAAGGGCTCCCAATCTGTTCAGGATCATTAAGCATGCGAATATCATATTCATGACTTCTTAATTGGTGTGCTCTCTTAAGACTCCACATAATTAAGTCAGATCCTATAGTTCAAGTATAAAATTTCACCTTTCAATCCCTCATCTAACATCCGAAACATGCAAAAAAGTGATTAAATTTCTCATAAGACAACAAACATTTAGGATCCAATAAAATAATCTAACAATTTCAAAATAATGAAGGAGATAAACAGCACATCAAGAACATAACTGGTATTTGAATAAATCCAAAATCAAAACAAAATCATAATCAAAATTAGAAAACATAAAAAAATGAGAGAAGAGAAGAGAAGAGAAGAGAAAAGAGACACTAAGCCTATTAACGTCATTGAATCTATTGATTGCAAACCCGGTATGAAATCCTTGCAAATCTTCACTTCAATTCATTCTCTCTTTCTAAAATCCTAATCTAATTGATAAAGTTAAAGAGAGGAAAAATGGAATTGATAGGATGTGTGTTGAAATGAGGTTGCAAGGGCCCTTTTTATAGTGAAATTCCTGGAAGCCAAACATCCGTAAGAAATAACGACATTAAAACGGCTAAGAAGTCGAACAGCCGCTAGAAAACAAATAGCCTCGGGGGAAAGGAGCCCATCACAGACCATGGCCATCACCCGGACTATTCGTGGTCCGTTTTGGGCCGACATTCGTGGGTTCTTCTTTCTTTTCCATAGGTATGGCAACTTAGGGGCATCTGTGGGGAGTCAAGATGCATTCATTTAGGTTAAAACAAAGGCAAAAATGTCCAAAACATGTAAAACACCGAAAAACCATACCATAGTGTAAAACGGGAAAAGGAGAATAAATTATAACATAAAGTACAAAACTCTCCCTAAAAATGGCACAAAATGACCTTAAAATAGTGTGCACTTTAAGGACTAATCAAATTCCCCCATGCTTAAACTGTTGCCTGTCCTCAAGCAAATACTAAACAAAACTGACAAGGGGAGATGCATATAGGACTCAAATACAATGTCCTTAAAGTAGGCAAGTTATAGCATGTCACAAGCAAAAGTGACAATCAATGACAACCTCAAGTAGTGCACAAGACATTTCAAAATTAGGAAGGAGAAGAAAGTTTTTGAATAAAGTGTGAGATCATAAGCTCGATATTAAACTTTATCTCTCCCCAAAGAACTACAAAGCATGTCATGCAAGCACATGGAATTGATTAGAGCCAAATGGACTAGTAGAACCTCACTTTTCAAAAATGTGCAACACTCCCACTAATGTGTTTAAAATATTGCATGGGTTCACTCAAGACTTATCTCAAAGATAAAAACTATCGTATGCTCGACAAGGCTCTCAAATTCTCCACCACTAAAAATATAATATGCACAAGACAATCAAGAGGACTTTAAATTGATTGTAATGTCGGCTAGAAGGGTTAATGGAAAGGAGTGGACGAATGTATTTGGGAGAATGTTGAGCTATTTAGCCAAATAACTAGGGAGCAACCAATAAACCACCAAGAAACCATAAAATTCACCAACACTCCAAACCCCAACAATTCAATGAACATATCCCATGAATGAAATAAGAAATGAACTAACAAAGAACGGATTCAAGCTATTTACATATCCAATGTCAATCACTTATTCATTTTCTTTTTTTTCTCTCTCTCTCTCTCTTTTTTTTTTTTTTTTGCTTTTTTCCAACAAGACTTTATCTTCCTTTCTTTCTTCAACATAACGGTTCCCTTTTCTTATTTTTTAAAGTTTTTTTGGGGAAATGAAATGAAAACTGTAGTTATTGTAAGGTATATGATCACTAACTATCAACTCACAACTAAATATATACACATACACAACCCACGCAAGAGTGAGCCAACACCAAATGCTTAATATTATCAATTCCTCAACAAACCAACACACCAAAGCTACCTGAAACTCAATGATCCCCAAGACCACTCACTACATAGATGAGTGATACTCCATACACTTGGCTTAGGTAAGAAGATGTGTTTAGCCAAGGGCTAACATGAAGGAATCACAACAGAGACAGATATAAGCTCAAAGGGGCTAGTAAATGGGATAAGCATATAACACACGGGTAAGCTATTTGGCTATGTGGCTAAAATGGCAAAGGAAAAAAAATGCCTCTATCATATAATCAACTATACACATGTTACTGTGGCTTTGAACAAGACTCTAGGCAAGTTCTAGAGATACAGTACAGAAGAATCACACACATAAAAGAAACATAGACTAAATATAATGAATTACTCCAAACAAGGCTCAAAATCTCACGGGATATCTACCAAGTCTCAATTAGCTTATTAAATGAAGCTAATGTACCAACGTTAGTGCTAAGGACTCTAAGTGATAACAAAGTTCTCAACTAAGGCATGAATCAAAACAAGAAATATTTACAAAACCATCAAAAATTTTAGCACCAAAAGGGATTACACATCAAAATATACTCAAGCTCATGAAAGCTATTTTGCCTAGTAAAAATATCATTGGAGGTTGTCTCAAACCAATCCACACCATCACTCTATGCAATCCTATATGCAATACCTAAAATGTAACTAAATGCAACACACTAGTGTAAACAAAAAGAAACCTAAAAGTATATGCTCTAACATGCATGCAAACTAAAAACAAAAAATGAGAAACATGAAGCTACTGTTCCCCTATGCTTAGATAAAGCATTATTATTCAAAGGTGATACGCTCACAAGCGCATGGTGGCACTGTAGCAAATCAAAGTTGATCCCATAGAGACTACGTTGATTTACTGGGTTATATTATGGGCTAAGTGCATCCAAATTTGAGAATGAAATTTAACTACTCTGCTATCTAATCTAATGAATAAATAGTTAAGGAATTATACAAAATTAGTAATCTTCTAACTCATGTATCAATCAAGCACTTTTTCCTCAATTGGTTGTTTTAAAACCAATAATCGAAGTGCCACAACCCTCTTTAAGACAGAGCGAAATACCTAAATCTAACAAATTACCATTTCTCAAGGGCTCTTGATTCGTTTAGGTTCATTATGCATGTGATTATCAAATTAATGGTTTCCTAATCGGTGTGCTCTCTCAAGACTCCACACAATCAAGTCAAATTCTAGGATTCTGATATTAGATTTCACCTTTCTATTCTTCACCCAACACCCACAATATGCAAGAAAGTGATCAAATTTCTCACAAGAGAATAAACTTCTAGAATTCGATAAAACAATCCAACAAATTCAAAAGCACCAAAATGATATCAACACAAGATTAAGAGATAAACAAGTATTTGTATAAATCCAAAATCACAACAACAGAGATAATCAAAATTACAAAACATAAATCTAAATTTAGAGAAGAGAAAAGAGATGCTCAGTAAAGGTCACGCTTGAACTGTCGTGCAAACCCGCAATGGAATCCTTGCAAATCTTCATTTCAACTCACTCTCTCTTACTCTAATCTAAATCCTAGTCTAACTAATGAAATTGAAGAGAGGAAATGGAATGATGGAATAATGAGATGATGCTTTTGTTGCTACGAAAACAACCCTATTAATAGAAAAACACAATCAACCTTAGTCGTATGATGAGAAAAAACAAACAGGCATGTAGTTGTGCCTCCACTACGGGTAGACCGTGGTTCTGACTAGAGTTGAAATTTTTATGTTCTTCCCTTCATGGGCATAGCAACTCAAGGGCACCCGTAGGGAGTCAAAATACATCCAATGAGGATCAAATGCTGGTTCGAAATGGCCTAAAATCCTGCAAAACACATCAAACAACCATACCCAAGCATAAAACGGGAATAAGATTAATAAATTATAACATAAACCATATAATTTTTCCTAAAAATGAAGCATAATGACCCTAAAGTAATATATGTGTTAAGCACTTATCAAAAGGAAAAAATAAAAGAAGAGAAAGGGAAAACAAAAGAGAACAATCTTATCAGGTTATGTGCTAAGTGCACCTAACCTATAGTCGCAATGTAAATAGGGCAAATGGAGCATCAGCCACTCCATCACAATGTCAAGACTCGACTCACTAAATCAAATGCCATCAATGTACATAGAAGCTTGTTAAACACCATAGCACAGGGCTCATGAGCTGGGCTACAAGAGAGCATGAAGATGAACATAACAAAAAAAGTTAGTGCTCTCTTTAATAAACTAAACACCATAGAAAAATCAAAGGAGAAATCAAAGAAAGTATTACACATGATTTTTCTAGGTGCATCCACTAAGTACATGCAGCATGCGTCAAGGGATGGATTATACCTACTAAAGTAACTTAGGGACATAAAATTATCAATTTTCCTACCAAGTATACTAAACATGTTATCCTCATAGTCCAAATCATTATTAGCATAAAAAATCATAGGATTTTCAATGGCGTGTCAATGTAACACTCAAGGGAAGGAACAGAGGGTTGTAAACACATCGGCGAAATATGGGAATGATTAAGAAGATTGGGGACAAAAATATTATCAAAACCAAGGCTAGGAGACTCCTCATGCAAAAACACATCACGTGACCCTTCCAAACTAGACTTGTCTAGATCATGCACCTCATCTAAAATATCTTCTGACTTAAAACATACATCATAAGCACTAAACCTAGCAACTCTCCTAAAAGGGTCATCCACCTCAAGCCCTGTGCATTGAGCTTAAGGGAAGGATGAATCACGTAAGGTTAAGAC
>NCQV01049676.1:2637-25914 GCA_002740545.1 Lophocereus schottii
CTAGAGTTCAAGGGATTACCTCAAGTATTGCTCGCCTTAATGCTGATGCCAATAATTTTGAGCTCAAATCGGTAGTTATTTCCATAGTGTAGCAATCCCAGGTCAGAGGAACTCCTTTGGATGACCCGAATCTACACCTCTTGGTCTTTTCAGAGGTGTCCGACACGTTAAAGATTAATAAACTCCCCACCAATGCCATTCAAGTGCGATTGTTTCCCTTCTCATTAAGGGATAAAGCAAGAGCTTGGCTACATTCTTTGGCATCGTGATGTATTACCACTTGGGATGAGTTAATAAGATTTTTCCTCGCGAGGTCCCTCTAAGCAAAACGGTAAGTTTGAGAATCAAATCACAAACTTCATGCAAAGAGATGAAGAGATGTTCTATGAAGCGTGGGAGAGGTTTAAAGGTTTGCTACGTTTATGCCCTCATCAAGGTCTTCAACGTAAGATGATTATCTAAGCTTTTTATAATGGTGTGACCCAACCTGTTCAGTCCACTATTGATGCAGTGGCGGGAGGAACCTTGATGAACAAGACTGAGGATGAGGCCTATAACGTAATTGAGGAGATGGCGCTTAATAATTTCCAATGGTCCAATAAATGAGGCCAACCCAAACAGGTCAGAGGTAAGCTTGAAGTTGATGTGCTTACTTTGCTTTCTACTAACGTAGATGCTATGAATCAAAGATTGAACCGAATGAATGTTAACGCTATGAATTCTAGTGCCTTATTCCTTTATGGAATTTGTGGTTCCATTGAGCATGTGACTTTGAATTATTAAGTTGGGAGTCCTTTTTCCCAAGACCCTAGTGTAGTTAACTATGTTTAAAACTTCAACCTGAGACTGACCAATGACCCTTACTCTAGTGCCTACAATTCGGGTTGGAAGAATCATCTGAATTTCTCATATAGGTCTAATCCAAACCCTTCAAATCTACCCCTAATGAATACTAGACCACTTGTCGATTTTCAGAGACCTCTTTTCCATTCTCAGGTACCCCTGAAGTTTAATTTATAAGCAATGATGGAAGGTATGCTTATGGTGCAACAAAAGCATGATTAGTACATTGAGCAATTAGCCTTAAAGGTTGATGTGCTTACAACTCATAATAAAATGTTGAAAGCCCATATTGCCTAAAAGCTAGTGTTTCATCTACACCCTCAGATAGACTTCCTAGCAAGCCCAAACTTAACCCTCATGAGCATTGTAATTGTGTTAACTTGAAGGAAGAAGTAGAGAATTTTACTAGCCTAGAGAATATACCAATGGAAGAGGGTAGAGAAATAACCATAGCTGGAAGTAAGGAGAGAAATGATGTTAGCAAGACCACTACATTCATGGAGAAAGACACTGTAGAGATCCCCATCATTTTTCCACCTAAGCTTTCTAACCGAGGTAGCTTCCCTATCCCCTGTATTGTGGGAAAGGTCGAAATTGAGAGAGCTTTATGTGATCTAGGTGCAAGAGTTAGTTCAATGCTATAATCTTTGTGTTATAAGCTTCACCCAGGACTATTACAAGCCACACCTTTTTTACTATAGTTAGTAGACAGTTTTAAACCGCAACCCATAAGCATATTAGAAGATATGCCCATCAATATAGGAGATATTTGGGTATTAGAAGACTTTATCATAGTTGATATGCCTGAGACTAATGATGCTCAAATTATCCTAGGTTAGCCCATTTTGGCTATAGCTAGTTGCCATATAGATGTAAGAAAGGGACGGATCACATTTGAACTGCAAGGGCGTTATGCTATATTTTGCTATGTGAAGGAGAAAGTGGTTTCTCCTAATTCTTCTTTATTGGATGAATCTCCCCCTTCCCATGAGAATGACGTGGAGGATGTCTTGAATTGTGAAGATCCTCCAGATTTTGATTGGATTTCTATTGAGGATCCCCACGAAAGGTATGTTAAGGTGGAGTTTGGTACTCCTACATCACCTAATATGCCCAAGGTTGAGGCCCATACTTCTAATGAATGTTCTATGAAAGACTACTGCAGGTTTGTGCAAGCAATTCTCTCTTTTCCCCATATAGAAGGATTTGATGCAGATTTTGATTTGGGGGTTGAACAAATTGATAGTAGCCCGTCTCATGGGCTACGTATGAGGTGTGTCTTGCACGTTGATAGTGGACTGTGGCATAAATTGATGATGACGAAGGACATTCAACCAGAGCTTTTGAGATGGTATCTTCGATTATGGTCTGTGATAAGGACAACGTCCATACGCTTGCTGATTCGGACCGATCGTAGAAGAAGGGTCATGCTCTTGACCTTAACAGGGCACTTATTGGGAGGCAACCCAAGCTCTTTTTCATTTTTCTTTTCTAGCTTTGATTTTTGTTCCTCTTTTTAGCCAAAAAAACAAAAAAAAAAACAAAAAAAAGAGACAAGAGAGGCAAACAAAAAGGGAGATAATAAAAAGAGAAGAAAAAAAACAAAAAGAGAAAAAAAGGGAAAAACACATAGAGAAGGAAAAAATATGTAAAATATTTGGCACCATGGCCAAGACCCTTGGCACAGCAGCTGTGGGGTGCCAAACTAGGAAAACCCAAAAAAGAAAAATGATGTTAGCAAGCACCACGTTCGGACCTTGGTGAACCCCCCTATATGTGGTGACCTGCTATGGCCCGTGATCAAGGGTTTTGACTGCGATGACCCTTCAATTTTTCCCAACTCATCTTCTTCTTCGAAGCTCTTTCTCTCTATACCTCCATTTTCTCCCTCTAAACCTCCACAGCTAACACCTTGAATCCTATCTCATTTCGTCTCATTTCTCACGCATTTTCACTCAAAATTGATCCTTTTCACTTAAACTTTCTCTTTCTTCCACAAATTTCATCTCTTTCTTCTTCTTTTTCTTCAAACTCATCTTAACTTCACTTATTCACAATTATTATATTTTTCTCTCTCTAATTCTTGTTCTTTTTACTTAAAATCTTTAGTTTTCTTTCTTAAATTTTATTATTTAGATTTTAGTTTTAAGTTTTGTTTCAATTTACAACAATGACACCTACCAAAAGACAAATGATTATCAAGGAGGTTGGATCCTTAAGTCAAGCACTAACCCTTCCTCGAAGTACATCCTGAACCTCCACCAATGCGTGTGCTCAAGGTAACATTCCTCACCCCTTTGGTTTAATGAATCCTAATCATGTTACCAGATATAGCTATTTCAAAGAATGCATGGTTGTGGCAACTCAGTATTATGATGACGAATTGTTAGCTTGGTTAGGAATGTTAGATGATATTAGGCGGTTGTTTACACAAGGTGGTATAGGACACTTTATAGAAATAAAAGAGCATACCTACTGGAACCTGATCCTAGAGTTCCTGAGTACACCCCATGTTGAGGTCACAGAGGGCCTCAATGTCAAGCTGGGTGCATGTCACTTTATTTGCAAGGACAGTTATACGAATTGAACTTGGGTACCTTCAATGGTATATTCGGTTTTTGACCTAGTATGGATTTACTGAACCGATAAGTCCCCCACAAATTCAACCAAAATGCATTTTGGGGCGAGCTTTCAGGGACTGCTAGGTACAACGCTAGTTTAGTGAAGTACACACATATTAGGAACCCATGCATTATAGTAGCTCAACGTATCCTAGCTTCTATTTCTTTGCTGGGGACGATAGTCTTAATGTCCTGAGATTGTTTGAGTTGTACTTCTTATCTTGAATGCTGAATGGTGTCTAGCTTGACCCCAGTTCATTTTTGGCTAGGCAATTGTATAGTGTTGCTGTTGGCAATAAGGGTTGGATAGTCATAGGGGTACTGTGACTACTATTACCAGATTTTTGGGAATTGAGCCCAACCTTGAGGATAGAGCTTTCGGGTCCGACTGGCTTTATCAAGCTGCCTTTGAAATTATGAACTTTTGTATAGTTAAGGTTGGGCGTTTGTGTTTGATTTACCCTAAGGACCGGCTTTTGTCGCTTTCTATTGTCAATCAAACCACATCACTTTGCTGGACTAATCTTTATTGGGTACCTGGTTACATCGAGGTTGTGCAACCTGCACCCCATCATATAATCCCTCAATTGAGTGGAGCCAAACCTAATTCTTCCTCTCAACTACCTCTTCCTAACTATAATGACCTCTAAGGCACCCTTAGGTCCATCAAAGGGGAGCAAGTGTCCCTCCACACTTTCGTTGCTTCTGAGAATGCAACTCTTCAGGATTTTGTCCAACATCACCATGGTGAGCTTCGTGGGATGCTTGCCACCTAGACTCAACATTTCCTGGACTATAAGGCATGTCTTGAGACCTGGCGAGATTGGCAAATCTCTTTTGGCCAACCACCCCATCGTCCTCCACCACCTCCTTTCTGATTGCCTTGTGCTACTCCCCTTCCATTTTTCTCTTATATGCTCACATTGAGGGCAATGTGTGATTCAAGCATGGCGGAGTTAGTCGTTATATTTGGCGTTTGATGCCTGATGTGGTTTGGTGTGCTTGTGTTTTGTATATGTTATTTGTGATAGTTTTTGTAGTTTTTTTTATTTTTTAGTTTTGTTTGGCAGTATTTTAAAAGTGCTTTAGTTTTGCTTTCATTATAGGTTGCATTTTAGTTTTTCTCTTATTGGCTTCTTTTAAATTATAATTTGCATTGTTATTAGGAGCGCGCATAAAAAAAAACTGAAAAAATATTTTGAAAAAAGTAAAAAAAAGCAAAAAAAATCCTCTGATGATGACCTTCATATACTAGGTAGACTTCTTTGGTTTAGTTTGATCGTTTGGTTCACCCAGTTGTGCATAAAATGTTTGAGAATGAGTTTTCAAAATGAGCTCCATGCTTTGACCATTTGTTAAATACGAGTTGATTACCCCATGAGACTTCATATGGATTTTGGCATGCATTTAATCATATGCTAGTTCTGACTTCGAATGAGGTTTTGAGCCTTTAAAGACTATTTATCAATTTAGTCTCATGTTTATTTCATGTGTGACTATTCCTTGACATCATTTCCCTAGAGCTTGCCTTAATTCTCATTCAACATCACATTTTGCATACACAATTAGGCAATATGGCTAAGGCATTTTTCTTTGATTTGTTAAACCCAATGACCAAATAGCCACCTTTGTTATGTATTATATCCTTTGCTACCCCCTTTGAGCTTATATTCATTTTTCTTAATTGGAACCTCCCACTATAGCCTATGGCAAAATGATTATCTCACCCTTAAGCCAAGACTAGAAAAGCGTTTCACTCTTTTGCATCAAGTTTGATTCAGAGCTAGTTAGGAGTATTGCCATCTTTTAGTGGGTTTTGGTTGTTTAGGGATGGGATGTAAGATCCTGATAAATCTCTTGTCTTATTGTACAATGTTTAGAGAAGAGTTGGAATTTAAAGTTCATTATGGATTTCCCTTGGCTAACTCTTTTAGGGAAAAAAAACAACCAAAAAAATTAAAAAATTTAGAGAAAAAGAACACCAAAAAAAAAGAGAAAAGTGAATAAGAAAGAGAGTATAAGTCCTCATGATCGTCTAGTACGTTTGCATACTAATGATGGTGAATTTGAGAGTGTTATCAAACTTGCAGTAGATTTGAGTCGAAGGGATGAGAATTAAGGACTTTCATAATTTTTCAAATACATGAGTGATAAGTGCCACATAACTATAGTGAGGTTCTACTGGCCTTGCTAGCTTCATTCGTTTCATAGGTTGAATGACTCTATCTAATGATTTGGGGAGATTGATTCAAATTTGGCATCGTGCTCTATCAAGTGGTTTTTGAACATTTCATTCGTAGTATGTTTTTACATCTTTTTGGGCTACCTTTGGATCAGCTTTGCCATTGGAATGTTACCTATATCTATTCTAAGGAGGTTATGTATGCTTTTGGTTTTAGCATTGCTTGACGACAGGAAACAGTTTAAGCAGTGGAGAATTTGATAAGTGCTTAATGTATACGTCATTTCAGAGTTAAATTACCACATTTTTTTGGAGAATTATGTGCTTTAGGTTACTATTCATACTCCTTTTCTTGAATTATGCTTGGGTATGATTGTTTGATATATTTTGCATGATTTTAAGCCCTTCTACCCAGCATTCAACCCTCACTAGATGTATTTTGACCTTCCCCATGGACGCTTATGTGATGCTACACCTGTGGAGCAAGACAAGAGTAGAAAATCGGTTCCAGCCATGATTACGGTCGGACTATAGTGCCTTCCATAGACTGTAGTGAGCTATATAACTGTTGCCTCTTTATCTTCCTTCAGCTATGTGGCTAAAGACATCCAAGCTTCTCTATAAAATCTCGTTCTTCAGGAGCAAAGAAGAGGAGGAAGCATAGCATAGTTCACCTTTTTTTTCTTGAAATTTTGCTCTTTTTAGTTAGGATTTTTAGTTTGACTATTGTTTTGCTGCGAAATCTTGAGTGCGATTGCTTTTGAGGTGGTTTAAAGCCCTTGGTCGAAGGTTGTCTCTGTCAAGCCCTTTCTCTCAGATTTCGTCGAATTATTGGTTAGTTATTTAATCTTTAATCACATGTGAGTAGTTTTTTTTTTTTTAGGGATTTGTTAGTGTAACACCCCGAATTTCTATTTCTTTTCTTTATTACTACTATTAACCTACGTGGCAGTGGAAAAACCAAACAGGGGTGTCACTGCCGTGTCTACTTTGTGGAAACACTAGACTGAGCATCGATCAAACTTTAAGGAAAAATATTCTTCAGTAATATCTCAATTAAAAGGTTTCAACCATAGTTTAAGCAGATGCTGAACTTAACAAAATCCAATAGAAGTTCCTTCCCAAAACAACTATTATTCCAATTATAGTTTAAACGACAGAGCCTCGCTCTAACTTTATGTGCCTATTCCCATGTGTATGTACTTCACCTGAAAACAAAACATTTTACAAAATGAGATAAACTCAATAACAATCACCCCTAACAATCAACATGCACACAAATTCATTTTTAAAAAAAAACAATTAGGGGTAGGCAAGACAAATAGATCACACTTAAACATTCACAATGGAAGCATAAGGTCATACCAATCTCTTTTAGAATTTCCATTTTCTTAAGGGTGAGCAACCCTGCTGGGTCTCATGGCTTGCGTTTGGGTTCAACGCAGCCACTTAACCTGAACCTAGCTTATTGCCGACCTAGACGGTTACCGCTTAACCAAACCTTGGCCTACCGTCCACATAGACGGTTACTAATAACCTGGCCCACGTCCTAACAGGGTATGTGGCTGCTCACATGCATGCACTTTTTCCCGATGAAGGCTAATGGCCTCCAATATCATGACACAGCTCACGGTCTCACCCACACAATCATTTATTTACACATTCAGGCTTATCCCTTTTTGTTTTTTTTTCCCCTCTCCTTCATAAGTAAAACTAGCATACACATTTTATTCTAACTCAATTCGAACCCCAAGGTCATAATATACATTTCCATTTATTGTGCAATCAGTTGACCAATTGCCCAAACTCACTAACATAGTAAGATAATCCAACCCAAGCCACACAATTATTCTAATCCACGTTCAAACAGTAAAATCCGTAACTTCAAATGAAGCAGCATTCAAAGACAACCCTTATCATGTTCAACCCACACATGTTTCAAACAACCTCGAGGGAAGGGTTAGGGTATGATTGTCACCTGAAAATCCGTACAATTACGGGCACGGTTAATTAATTGGGGCTATTAATTAGCACGTGGATCAAACAGCACTCACACATCGTCAAGATCCCTGTGAACCATGACTAGAGCCCATTTCCTACTTAGGATAATTTTTCTAAAATTTTTAGACATCCTTAGGAGTTCCCAACATAGCTAAGCCCTTAATCAAGATTTAGTTAGAATCTAGGCTCAATTTCCAGAGCCCATATCTCTGGTTCTCCATGTTAAAACTCCACGTTCTTACCTATTCTGGAAAGGTCAGTCCGTCCTGTATCACTCCTGTGTTTAGTGTTTACTCTGAATCTGATCCGAACTAGGTCGTTTTCCTCAATTATTCTACACTGTCACTCGCTACCTAGACCTAGGCAGCCCTCGGTTTTTGGGTTATATCTCCCTCAGTACTATTCCGATTTTGGTGATTCAAAGGCCAGATTAATCAGCACATCCCCTAACCTCCGCTCTTGGTTATACACCTTTTGGATGATTTCTAAATACAACTTACCACCACTCTACCCATCTTAAACCCAACTATCCCATGCCTCCCTCTAATCCAAATCAAGCCAAATTTTCTTACTTTAACTAAAATGATTATCAACCACCACTTTCAGGCTCACTCCATTCAATCTTGGGAGAGGAGTGATTGAATCGTTGTACCCTTGGAGGTTTAAATTTGAAAAAGAATTATAAAAATATGTATCAAATGTTGTGCACCTGAAATCCTAAATCAAAACCATAAATTAGTGACAGAACATTAGAAAATTAAAGAATTTGAGGGTTTGTATGCATGGGATGCATCGAACGCACCGCACCCACTTACGACAAAGAAAGAGAGAGATGAGGGGGAGTACATATGGTGGCGTGTTGTGGGCGACAGGCGGCTGTGTGGGTTGGCGAGGAAGAGTGTGAGGGAGAGAGGGAGAATGTAGGGTTGCAAGATAGAGAGAGCAAGAGAGAAAGAGATAGAAGAGAAAGAGAGGGTCGTGAGGTTGAGAGAGAAAATTAAAGAGATGGGGTAAAAACATTAGCCGACTTCTAAGACAACCTAAAGGGGGGAAATTTTGACTAAAGAAAAAAAAAATCTTGATAGAACTTACAAGAAAAATCTTCGGTCAAATGTAACTAATTAGGTAATTAGTTATTTATGTCTAGGAAGATAACCAAAATTTAATACAAGTGAGTGAATTAAAAAAAATGAATCTAGGAGGGTAAGTAAAGTGCTCATAAAATGGGTGAATAATTATTTGGGTCTACGGATGGTAAATAATGAGAAATCGAATAACAAATAACTTGATGGAAAGATAACCTGAATCAAATTTTCAGTCCATGCTTCAATGATATGAGAAAAATTTTGACAAGAAATCATAGAGGAAAAGCCTTTGTACTGACTTGGATTATGAGGATCGGTTCAATTCACGTGATTCCCCATTTTAAATTTCAGGGGTTTTACATACTATCCCACTTAAGAAAGTTTCGTCCTCGAAACTTCACTAAATTACGATGACCGCTATCATTACGAAAGTTATTTTAGGGGTTTTACACATACCCCACTTAAGAATGTTTCGTCCCCGAAACTTATGCGCACCTGGCCATGGAAACGAGTGAGGGTATTTGTCTCGCATCTCTTGCTCTGGTTTCTAGGTTGCTTCCGACATCTCGTGGTTCACCCAGAGGACCTTCACTAAGGGCACCGTTTTCCTGCGAAGTTAGTTCTCTTGCCATTTCAGGATTAGCATGGGCTGCTCCTCATACGACATGTCTTCTTGAAGCTGTATGGGGTCGGGTTTGATTACATGTGACGGATCCGGGATGTAATTCTATAGCTGTGACACATAGAACATGTTGTGTATCCTTGAAAGTTCAGGCGGTAATTTTAACCGGTATGCTACCTCTCTTACTCTTTGTACAACCGGGTACGGCCTAATGGACGATGGGCTAAGTTTCCCTGCCAGACCAAATCTCGTGATTCCCTTGGTTGCAATACTTTGAGAAACACCTGATCACCCACTTTGAATTCTAGGGGCCTATGCCTTTACTCAGCATAACTTTTGTAGCGGCTTTGAGCGGCCATCATCCGTTCTGGAATCACCGGATCTTATTAGTGGTGGCTTGGATTAATACCGACCTAATGGTCAGAGCTTCGCTGATCTCCTGCCAACAAAGTGGAGTTCTGCACCTCCTTCCATGCAGTACCTCATACGGGGCTAGCCTAATACTTCTGTGGTAACTGCTGTTGTAGGAGAACTCGATCAGTGCCAACTGTTTGTCCCATGCTTTGTTGTAGTCTAGGGTGCAAGCCCTCAGCATATGCTCCAGCATGTAGATGGTGTGCTCAGTTTACCCCTTCGTGGTTGGATGGAAGGCAGTATTGGAATGTAGTAGTGTTCCAAATGCCTCCTGTAGTTTCTGCCAGAAACCCGACTGGAATCTTCTGTTCCGATCTAAGACTGTAGAGTTGGGCACTCCGTGCAGTCATACTATCCCTTTGAGGTATGCTCGGGCTAGCTGGTCCAAAGTCTAGGAATTCCTTATAGCTATAAAATGCGCTATTTTCGTGAGCCAATCGAGTATTACTCAAATTGTATTATTCTTCCTCTGAGTCAGCGGTAAGCCCATCACGAAATCCATGGACACTGAATGCCATTTCCATTCACGGATATCCAGCGGTTGTAAAACTCTGCCAGTCACTGGTGTTTAATTTTCACCCCTTGATAGGTTTGGTAATTCGCCATATAGTTTGCTACTTCTTGCCTCATGTTGCTCAACCAGAATGTCTATTTTAGGTCTTTGTACAATTTATTTCACCTCGATGTGGAGAATGTGGATTGTTGTGACCCTCATCCAGTATCTTCTTCTTAAGCGCCTCCACAACGAGAACACACACCCAGTTATGCAACCTTATGGTACCATCTTCATGGGTCAAGAACTCGGGTGCTTTCCTCACCAATATCTGCTCCCTAATCTATTCCAGTTAGGGGTTTATAGCTTGTGTTGTTTGAATCTCCTCTATGAGGGTTGGCTGTGCTTCCATGGCACAAAGCATCAGCTTGGCCTCTAGGGTGATTACGTTAAGTTCTAACTTTCGAAACTCCTCACATGAGTCGCTGAGTAGTGGCAACGAGTAGTTTAGCACTAAATATGGTCGACAACTAAATTCATCAGCCACTACATTAACCTTTCTCGGGTGGTACTGGAAGTGGATGTTGTAGTCCTTTAAAAACTCTAGCCACCTTGTCTGCCTCAAATTTGGGTCCTCTTGGGAAAGAAGGTATTTTAAACTCTTGTGGTAAGTGAAAACCTCACAATGTATCCCATACAGGTAGTGCCTACAAATCTTCAGTCCAAATACAACAGCCGCTAACTCTAGGTCGTGATTCGGGTAGTTCCGCTCAAGTGTCTTCAATTATCGTAAGGGATAGGCTATAACACAATCCTCTTGCATCAGCACGCATCCTAATTCTCCCAGATGCATTGCTATACACCACAAAGTCCTTGTCAGTGGTGGGTAATACCAAGATAAGCGCACTTGTTAGTCGCCTCTTAAGTTCTTAGAATGTTCCTCGCATTGCTCCGCCCATTCGTACTTAGCAACCTTCCCAGTTAAGTTGGTGAGCAGGGTGGCTATCTTTTTAGAAGTTTTGGACAAACCAATGATAGTACCCTGTTGAGCCTTAGAAATGCCTCACCTTTGTCGAGTTCTTAGGTCTTGGCTAGTTCGTTACGGCTTCTATCTTTTGAGGGTCCACATGCACTCCCTCATTAGATATCACATTCCCCAAAAATGCCACTCTATTCAACCAGAACTCACACTTTGTGAACTTGGCATATAACTCATTCTTCCTCAATACTTCCATGATGGTCCTCAAATGGTGGGTATGATCTGCTGGAGTCCTCGAGCAGATCAATGTATCATCAAAAAAACACGATGGACTGATCCAGGTAGGGTTTGAAGACTCTATTCATAAGGTTCGTGAATGCTGCTGGGGCATTAGTGAGCCCAAATGGCATCATTACGCCCATACCAAGTCTGAAAAGCAATCCTAGGTATGCCTTTGTCTTTAACTTAGAGTTAGTGATACCTAAACGAAGGTCTATCTTAGAGAAAGTCCTCGTACCTTTGAGTTGGCCAAAGAGGTCGTCCATCCTGGGCAAAGGGTAATGGTTTTTAACCATTATCTTGTCCAGTTCACTATAGTCTATGCATAACCTCAGAGTTCCATCCTTGTTTTTCATGAGTAATACCGGGGCTCTCCATAGAGATGTACTCGGTCGAATATACCCTTTTTCTAACAACTCGTCCAGCTGTGTCTTTAGCTCCTTAAGCTCCACTGGTGCCACTCGATAGGGTGCCTTAGAGATGGGGGTAGCTTCGGGTATCAGATCAATGCAAAACTCTACTTCTCTAAGGGGCGGCATGTCAGGGATCTTCTCTGAAAATACATCCGAAAATTCCGTCACTACTGGAATGTCTTCATAGGAGGGTTCAGTAGCCTCGGTTTTCACTACGTTACATAAGAACCCCTTACATCCTCTTCCTAACAGCCTGCGGGCTTGCATTGCAATGATAAGTTTCACCCCAGTCCTGAAGCCTTGCCTTTGTGCACTACTTTCTCCCGATTGGGCCCTCTTAGGGTGATTCTTTATTTTGGGCCGTCTATTTGAGCCTGGTATTTTGCTAGCAAATACTTCCCCAAGATGACCCTGTAATTAGTTAACTCGAATCTATACAGGTTGGCTAGTGACTTATGCTCATACATTCGAATAGGGCAAGTCTCGTGTAGTTCCCCACACCTTCCAGTCTTCCCATCAGGGAGGATTACGAACAGTAGAGAGGATTTACGGGTTTGAACTAACCCTAGTGTCTCAACTAGTTTAACAGAAATAAAAGAGTGCATAACACCCGAATCAAACAAAACATCTATGGGTTGTGCCTGGATAGAAAATGTATCTATTACGACATTCAAAGTATCCTCCGCCTCCTTGTTGCGCATCACGTAAACTCTACCTCCATTGTTTGCGGCAACTGGGTGAGAGGTCGAGCTTGATTCTGTTTAGGTGCTCGGTCCTATTGGTTGGAGTTAGCTACCTGCCCACCCCTATTCTGGTAGTGTTCCTGGGATGACTATCCTTGTCCCCCGTGACCCTGACCGACAGGAGGTGGTGGATGTGGGCAACCCCGGATCTGATGTTACGGGCTCCCATAGTGGAAACACCTCTTAACCGAACAACACTGCCAGGCGTAATGTCTCGGCTTCCCGTTAGCATTGCTGGTCACCATACGCTAAGTGTTGGAGTGCTGGTCCTCGCGCATGTTGTTATTAGAGTGATGGTTTCCAGGAGGCCCCTTGTGAAGTTCTTGCGAGTGGAGATTTTCTTGCTACTCTCCCTTTGTAACACCCCAAAACTCTAACTTCATTTCTTATTTACTAACCTTTGTCCTACATGGCAGCGAAACCTAATTGGGGTGTTACCACTGGATCTCCTTCTTGGAAATACTACGCTAGATATCAAAGTAATAATTATTAAAGAAATCCTTAATAATAATTCAACCTCTACATTGTACAAACTTTAATAACATCTACTAAATCAACAAATGCTTATAGTAACTTTGTCTTAACACTAGCCTTCCATCGCCTTCGACTCATGCGTTCGGGCCTTGCTCTATATTCCATTCCCCAGTCCCATGCACCACTAAATCACCTGAAAACAAAACGTTTTACAAAAGTGAGCTAAACTCAGTAAACGATAACCCATAACAGTCAACTATGTACATAAATTTATTTTGGAAACATTTTAAGGGGTGGGGAAAACAGCAAGACTCCCAAACTACATTTCTCATTAACCTAGCCTTCCATGGTTACGAGCTCTCAGAGGTGTAACTTCATAATTATTGATTCAAACGCAACAGCCAAGTTTTAGGTGAGCGATCCCACTGGGTGTCATTGCCTGCGCTTCAGTTCCACGCAGCTGCTTAACTCGTTCCTGGCCTACCACTACTAAGACGGTTACCGCTTAACCCTTTCCTTTCTTACCATCAACAGGGATGTGTACGCTAACCTGGCCCACGTCTCAGCAGAGCACGTGGCCACTCACTTGCTTACACTAGTTTCTTAGGGAAGGCTAATGACCTTCAATCAACACAGTTAAATTAAATCTCACCTAACTTAGCCTTTCCTATCGTTGATTTCATTCTCCCTTATTAGAGGTTGACTTAGAATAGTTAAGGTTATTTAATTTCAGCCACCTCCCCCAATGACAACATTACAACAACAAAGCAAGAATTTCCAACTACGCATGATAAGATCTCGACTTCATGGCATATCACATCAGACAGATTCTACCACTCCATTACATTCAGTTAACTCATGTTATCATTCCTTTAAGTTAGCAAACAGGACAATTCTTACCATGCTCAATGCATACACAGTTGCAACAATGCGGGGAAGGGTTAGGGCATGGTTGTTACCTGGATATCGTACAAGTTATGGGCTTGTTTACTATTCTAAACTTACTACACTGCACCTGGGCCAAAACATAGTCCACACTCTGTCTAAACTCAAATAGATTATACCCTTCGCTTTTTCTTTGCTTCCAAAAATTTTATACAATTTACCCATGCCTTTAGGGCCCCTAATTCAAGCCTAAGTAGGTCCAGGCTCGACCAGAATCTGAGCCGCCTCCAGAGGCCCCAACTTATGGGGCTGATCTCCAATATAAATTTTCTATCCCAATCCAGAAACTTTGAGTCATCCCTACTCTTGTCATGTTTAGGGTTTTGCCCGGTTCCATTCCAAACGAGGTGGTTTTCTCACATATTTTAGCAGTGTCACTGACTGTCTTAGTTTGGACAGTCCATGGTATACTAGTTGTGATATGGGCTACTCTACCCAATTAGCCTGATTCTAAAATAAGAATACGTAAAACGTCCCGAGGCATTCACCATAAAAATGTAATGATTTTTGGCTCACCAATTCACCCTGGTTGAATTTTCAAAGTGACCATAACTGCAGCCCACTTTCCAGTCCAGTAGGCCCAGCCTAGATTTCCTAGGCCAATGTCCTAGTCCCATGATGTTCACATCCAATGCCCAAAACCCAATTTCTTTCCCATTCCAGAAAGATGCGCTTGTCCTCTATAAGTTTTGTGTTTTGTGTTTTTGCTAATTCGCTTAGTAGCTAGGCTAAAAACCCTAAAATATACAAACTATCCCTAACTATCCTAGCCCAAACAGTCTCTTATAAATAAACCATAACTCTCTCGATACGCATCAAAATCCATCAATTCAAAAGATGCGGTGCAGAGAATGCCTTCGCCTACCTACCTTCAAATTTGAAAATTTTTGGGCCATAATATCGACGGGAATAATTTTTTAAAGTTACGTATATTTTCTATCTTCAAAAGTGGCATGCCCCCAATCAAACCTCAATCCAAACCCAATCTTTTTCCCCCAATAATCACGTTTTTAGTCTTGGAATAACCCTCTTAACAATCTGATGGACCTTCACCCTAACTTAAGTCGTTTAAGTCAAGAAAACCTGCAATTTGATGCCAAAAATTCAAGAAAACATTGCACGTTTACCTTGATATAGATTCGGTAGAAAAGTGATCTGGGGGCTGGAATAACCCTCTTAATAATCACATTTAATGCTTCCTACTTGAATTGGCATAAACCATGATTTATACATCTATTTCTTTTTTTAAAGAAAGAATTTCAAACGGTTGGGATACTCGTGCATGGGGTCCATGGAATGCACCCTACTTACCGCCAAGGGAGGAGGCAGCCTGGTGGCTGGTGGTGGTCCAGCAGTGGCATGGCTGTGGGGGAGAGAGGGGAAGAGAGAGAACGAGAGAGAAAATGAGAGAGAGGGGGGGAATGAGAAGAGAAATAATGTAAAGGGGTAGCCACGGCTTCGGGTTTTCTAGGGGAGGGGGTACTGGGTAGAAGGGGAAAAAACAAGGAAAGAGAAAAGAAGAGAAAAAGAAGGAAATAAATAAAAAAGAGAAGGGAAAATAAGAAAAGGAAACAGAGAAAAGAAAAAAAAAAGAAGGGAAAATAAGATATGTTCTGGGGTTTGATTTGGGTGGGAGGGAAAATTAAAGTTCAAAATAAAATAGATAGGAGGGAAAAATAAATGAAAGAAGCAAGTAATTAGGTTATGAGGCGAAATACGTAAATATTTAAATATGGGAAAACAAAATGTTCCGGGTGAAAACTAATTAAATAAATATTTTAGCAAAATTTAAAAGACACAACTCGTGGTGAAAGAGGTTTTAGAACAACCTGGATTATAAGAGTCGGTTCACGTCACAAGATCTCTTAATTTGATTTTCCTAGATTTTACATACTACCCCACTGAAGAAAGTGTCGACCCCGAAACTTTAGTAAGCTCTGGCACAGTATCACTATGAATGTGCATTTTCGGGGTTTTGCATAATACCCCACTCAAGAAGGTTTCGTCCCCAAAACTTACACGCATCTGATTATAGGAATAAGTAAGGGCATCTATCTCACATTTCCTATTCCGGCTTCCAAGTGGCTTCACACATCTCATGATTGGCCCAAAGGACCTTCACCAGGGGCACTGCCTTCCTACGGAGGTGTTTTTCTCATCAATCCAGGATCTGTACTGGCTGTTCCTTGTATAACAGGTCTTCCTGGAGCTGTATGGGATCAGGCTCGATTATGTGTGAGGGATCTGGAATATATTTCCGCAATTGCAACACATGGAATACATAATGTACTCAGGGATGTTCGGACGGTAGTTCCAGTCGATAAGCTACTTCCCCAATTCTCTGTATGACTGGGTATGCCCGACGTACCTCGAGCTACGCTTTCCTGCCACCCCAAACCTCACGATTCCCTTGGTTGGGTGAGGAATACCTTATCTCCTACTTAGAACTCAAGGGGCGTACGCCTCCGGTCGGCATAGCTCTTCTGGCAGCTCTCATATGTTTCTGGATCAATCCTATTTTATTCGTGGTAGCTTGGGTTAACTCCGGCCCAATAGTCAGGGCTTCATCGATCTCTTGCCAATAGAGTGGAGTTCTGTATTTTCTCCCATACAGTGCCTCGTACAGGGCCATGCCAATGCTCACGTGCTAACTGTTGTTGTGAGAAAAGTTGATCAGTGCTAGCTGCTCGTCCTATGCACTCTTAAAGTCCAAAGTGCAAGACCTTATCATATCTTCTAATGTTTGAATGGTTCATTTAGTTTGCCCATCTGTAGCTAGATGGAACGCAATACTAACATGCAGCAACGTCCCAAATGCTTCCTGCAGCTTTTGCTAGAAACTCGACTAAAACCTGGTTTCTCGATCTAACACGATAGAGCTACGTACCTTGTGCAGTCACACTATATTCTAGAGGTATGGTCGAGCCAACTGGTCCAAGGTCCAAGTATTTTTCATGGCTATGAAGTGCGCAGTTTTTGTGAGCCTATGCACAGTAACCCAGATCGCGTTATGCTTCCAATAAGTCAAGGGTAGACCCACCATGAAATCCATAGATACCAAGTCCCACTTCCATTCAGGGACATCTAGGGGTTGTAAGAATCCCACTGGTCATTGATGTTCTATCTCCACCCTTTTACAAGTTAAGCACTTCACCATACAATCGGCCACTTCTTGTTTCATGTTACTCCACCAGAATGTCTACTTTAGGTCCTTATGCAGCTTATTTCCCCAAAGGTGTATCGAGTGTGGACTATTGCGACCCTCATCTAAGATTTCCCTCTTAAGTATCGGCTTTGCCCTCAGGGTGACCACGTTGAGTCCTAACTTCCGAAATTTTTCACATAACTCCTTCGGAAGTGCTAACAAGCAGCTTAGGGCTAGGCACGACCAATGACTCAATGCATCCGCCACTACGTTAGCCTTCCCTAGATGGTCTAGCAATGAGCATCATAATCCATTAGGAACTCTACCCCCCTTGTCTGTCTCAGGTTTAGATCCTTTTATGAGAGAAGATATTTCAAACTCTGGTGGTCAATGAAATCCTCGTAGCAAACCCCGTGCCTCCATATCTTAAGCGCAAACACAACAGCTGCTAATTCTAGGTTATGAGTCGGGTAGTTTCGCTCGTGCGTCTTCAGTTGCCGTAAGGCATAAGCTGTAACACGGCCCTCTTGCGTTAACACACACCCCAACCCAGTCCTAGAGGCATCACTATACACTATCAAGTCCTTGTTAGTGGTAGGCAAGTCCAGTATTGGCGCACTCGTCAGTCTCCTTTTAAACTCCTAGAACGCTTGCTCACATTGTTCCGTCAATTCATACTCCGGGTCAAGTTGGTAAGCGGGGTGGCAATCTTCGAGAAATTTTGAATGAATCTGTGATAGTACACTGCCAATTTCATCGGGTTATAAGTCTGGGCCAGTTTATCACAGCCTCTATCTTTGGGGGGTCCACCAACACTCGCTCATTGGACACTACATGTCCCAGAAATGCTGCCTTCTTCAACCAAAACTCATACTTCGTAATTTGGCATAAAACTCGTTTCTCCTCAATAATTCCAAGGCTATTCGTAAGTGGTGGGTATGCTCCTCTAGGGTCCTCAAGCAAATTAGAATGTCATCTATGAATACCACCATGAATTGATCCAGATAGCGTTTAAAGACCCTATTCACAAGGTCCATGAATGCTACTAGGGCATTGCTGAGGCCAAAGGACATCACCACAAACTCATAATGTCTGTACCAGGTACAAAAGGTAGTCTTGGATCTGTCCTCATCCCAGATTCGGAGTTGATGGCACCCCGACCAGACGTCTATTTTAGAAAAGGTCCTCGCGCATCATAACTGATCAAATAGGTCATATATCCTGTGCAGAGGGTAGCGACTCTTGACCGTTATTTTGTTCAGCTCTCGGTATTCTATATACAATCTCAGGGTACCATCCTTCTTCCTCACAAACAAAACCGGGGCCCTCCACGAGGATGTACTAGGTTGGATATACCCCTTCTCTAAGAGTTCGTCCAATTGTGTCTTTAATTCTTTCAATTCTGTTGGGGCCATCCGATGGGGTGCCCTAGAGATAGGTGCGGCTCTAGGGATTAGGTCAATATAAAACTCCACCTCTCTAAGTAGTGGCATGTCGAGGATTTCATTGGGAGAAACACATCTGGAAATTCCCTCGCCATGGGGATGTCCTTTAGGGAGTATTCCGCATCTCCGGTTTTCACTACGTGACACAGGAATCCCTCGCATCCTTTGCCTAATGGCTTGCGAGCTTTCATTAGCGACACCAATTTCACTCCTATTATGGATCTTTGGCCCTTATGCACTACATTCTCTCCATTGGGCCCCTTCAGGGTGATTTTTCGTCTTGGGTAGTCTATCTAAGCCTGATACGTAGCTAACCAGTCCATCCCCAAGATAACCCCAAAATCAGTTAACTCAAACCTGTATAGGTCCGCTAGGAACTCACATTCATATATTCAAATAGGAAAACCCTCGTATAGCTCCTCACACGTCACGGTCCTCCCATCAGGGAGGGTCATAGATAGTAACGAAGATTTACGGGTGGGTATTAGTCCTAATGTCTTTAGCAGCTTTAATAGAAATAAAGGAGTGTTTGGCACTCGAATCAAGTAAAGCATCTACTGGCTGAGTTAGGAGAAAGAAGGCACCTATCACAACGTTAGGCACATCCTCTGCTTCCTTCTTTCGCATCACAAAGACTCTGCCCTCATTGTTTCGGGGTGGTTGGTTGGGTGGTAGGGCTTGAGCTTACTGAGGTGCCCGGTTCTGCTGATTGGGGTAGGCTGCCTACCCTCCCCTCTTTTCATATGGTTACTGGGGTTGCTGCCCTTGCCCTTAACCCTAGCATTGCCCTTATCGACTAGGAGGTGGAGGAAGTGGGCAGTCTTAAACCTAATGCTGAGGGCTTCCATAACGAAATCACCTCTTCAACGAGCGGTATTCTCTGGCATAATGACCCAACTTCCCACAGGCGTTACAGGCTATCTTTGGCCGTGTATTAGGGTGCTAACCCCTACGATTAATATCGTCCGAGTACTGGCTCTCGGTAGGCCAACGACATTGCTCTTGCGGTTGGAAGTTGCCCTGGGTATCCCCCTTCCTCTTGGTTCCTCGCTGCTCATTAAAATAGTTACTCTGCTCTTTCGTCACCCTCTCTACGTTGACCACAGTGTCATATAGGCCAATATAGGAGGCATACCGACGTACTAACTTCTTCTCTTTGATGGGTTCAGCCCGGCCTCGAACTGGTTCATCTTCAGCCTCTCATCAGCTACGAAGGCTGGGGTGAACCGTGAGACTTCCATAAATTTAGAGGCGTACTTGAGTACGCTTAAGTTTCCCTACTGTAGTTGCATGAACTCGCCCTCTTTGGCCTTCTGGACGGAGATAGGGTAGAAATGATCCTTGATCATTTCCTTGAACTTTTTCCAATCAAATCCCGATTTGTGTTGTCTCTCCCTCATCGTGGCCCACCATAAGTAAGTGTTGTCCTTTAAATAGAATATAGTGAAGTCCACCTTCCACTCCTCGGGGTGTTGGAGCAAGTCGAACAGTTTCTCCATGACCCTAATCCAACCCTCCAAGATAGGGTCGGGAGTGTGATTTTGAAGGGTGGGGGATGGCTCGCGAACCATTTAAACATATAGGAGTTGCCCTCCTCAACCCTTTTCCCCGGAACCTCCATTAGTCTCTGTAGCTGCTCGTTTTGAAGTCGCAACTACTTCCCTTATTTCTATAGCATCTCTGGCACCAACAAGTTGGTGAGTTCAGCTCCAGTGGGTGGATTAGCCTCATCCACTTGGCTACGAGGCCCGTTCCTGTTCCAAGGGCGTAGAGCCTCCAGCTGCTCCGTGAAGGTCGACATGGGAATGTTCGCATTCGTAGGGATCCTCATAATAAGGTGGGGTCCAGTTTAGGATTCGTCGTTATTGTTTCTTGCCTTCCTGTTTGGGAAATAAGTTGGGTTTAGCTCCTATACTAATAGTTCATTTCCTACTTACTACTGGGGTTCAATAACATAATATATACTAGTGCATCAGACAACATTTGACAGGTGTTCAATTTCAGCATTTTACCACATCTATGTGAGCAATCACTACATCACATACTCATGCAGTTCGCATCATACAGGCATCATGTTCACATATTTCACAACAAAAAATGCTGACATTCAGATAAGTTGGGGAAATCTTATTGCATAAAGAGAATTCCAACATCATAGTGTTCGTCAGTAATACTTTCCATTACATCAAAGTTTATAACTTTATTAGCCATAGTGGCTTAATAAAAGAATCAGAAAGATAATGAACAACACTGCCCAAACAAAATGAGAAAGAAAAATAAGCCTTCTAACTACTATGAGCTGCTATTGATCTGGGGTGTCTAATAGACTAGTAGCCCTACACATCCGACCACATCTACCTCGCTTCTAGCAAGTTATCCCGATCAAAAACTCGCCCCTCCTCTTTGCAGAATCAAAATCTATCTCTACTCCGAAGCTCTGAAGTCTCCCAGTTTGGTCATCCTGCATAATGAACTCCCTCATTTCCTTTCCCGGGTCTTCACTTCCCATCAACTACCCCTTACTCACCTCGGAATCTTCCTCGGGGTCCTCGTCAGGATCTTTCTCCTCTATAGGTTGCCTCTCATAAGGGTCCTCATCAGGGTCCTCCTCAGGATCTTCCTCCTCCATAGGTTCCCTCCTGCTAGGGTCTCCCTCGGGGTCTGCCTCCTCCATTGGTGTCACCTTAGTAGGGTCACCACCTTCTTCCTTTGAGTCTCCCTCCTCATCTGTGAGTTCGTCTCCCAAGGGTGGGGCATCCTCCTCACTAGCCGTGGGAATATGCTCTAGGTCGTGGGTTCCCTCTAGTCTCAAGTAGTTTATTAGATCGACTGCACTCATCCCCATTGGTTCCTAGTCACACCAACAACACATTCCCTATGGGCGGGGATCACGAGCCCGGGGGTGTAGCTCATCAACGCTGTAGTGCCACTCAGGGTCCCCCCTCAGGGTCAGTAACAAAAAAACCACTCGGCTATTCTCAATCCCTAGGCAGCTATTGGTCCTATCCTCCAGATATCTAGCTAACACCCACCTCACACATCGTATGTGGTCCCACACACTCTGACCCGACTTCTTAGCTAACTGGTCATGCAGACAAGGGCCTCCTATGCAACAACAGCGCTAGGCACCCTTCATTTCTATGTGACGTAAGTACGCATAAGATATGCATCCAGTCCATTATCATACATTCATTTCATACTATATGCAAATACATGTAGCCCCTACCCCGTACTACACTCACTCTCCGAATAATCCTTAGGTCTACCAGTTTTAGCTTTTAGGTTTTTATGGTTTTTTAGTCGAGCCTTCAGGTTAGTTAACCTGAGCTCTGATACCACTTTGTGGCACCCCGAAACTCTAATTTCATTTCTTATTTACTAAATTTTATCCTACATGGTAGCGGACCTAATTGGAGTGTTACTGCTGTATTTCTTTCTTGGAAATACCAGGCTCAATATCGAAGTAACAATTATTACAAAAGTCCTTAATAATAATTTCACCTCGACGTTGTTCAAACTTTAACAACATCTACTAAATCAACAAATGTTCATAGTAACTTTGTCTTAACACTAAACTTCCATTGCCTTGGACTCATACATTCGGGCCTCGCTATACTTTCCGTTCCCCAGTCCCATGTGTAACTAAATCCCCTGAAAACAAAACATTTTACAAAAGTGAGATAAACTCAGTAAACAATCACCCTTCACAGTCAACTATGTACACAAATTCATTTTGAAAACATTTTAAGGGGTAGGGAAAACAGCAAGACTCCTAAACTACATTTCTAATTAACCTAGTCTTCCATGGTTACGAGTTCTCTGAGGTGTAACTTCATAATTATTGATTCAAATACAACAGTCAAGCTTTTGTGAATGACCCCACTGGGTCTCATGGCCTGCACTTCAGTTCCACGCAGCCGCTTAACTCGTGCCTGGCCTACTGCTACTAAGGCGGTTACTGCTTAACCCCTTCCTGGCCTACCATCAACAGGGATGGTTACCACTAAACTGGCCCACGTCTCAGGAGAGCACATGGCCACTCACATGCATGCACTTGTTTCTCGGGGAAGGCTAATGACCCTTAATCAACATAGTCAAATTAAATCTCACCCAACTCAGCTTTCCAGTTATTGATTTAATTCCCCCTTATTAGAGGTCAACTTACATAGTTAAGTTCATTAAATCTCAGCTGCCTCCCCCAACGACAACACCACAGTAGTAAACCAGGAACCATGCATGACAAGATCTCGACTTCATGGCATATCACATCATACAGATTCTATTACTCCATTACATTCAATTAACTCATGCTATCATTCCTTTAAATCAGCGAACAGGACAGTTCTTACCATGCTCAATGCATACATAGTTGTAACAACACAGAGAAGGGTTAGAGCATGATTGTTACCTGGATATTGTACAAGTTATGGGCTCGGTTACTATTATGAACTTACTGCAGCACTTATAGACCAAAACATAGCCCACACTCAGTCTAAAGTGAAATAGATTATACCCCTGGCTTTTTCCTTACTTCCACAAACTTTATATAATTTACCCATGCCTTTAGGGCCCCAATTCAAGCCCACACTAAGG
>NCQV01049718.1:9040-23542 GCA_002740545.1 Lophocereus schottii
AATCTATTTCAAACAAAATGATTTTTCTAAATCAACCTCTTTTATTAATCAAACTTTTCAAGTTAATAGAGTTTATCTTAATAAAGAATTTTATGAAGGTTATAACCAGTCTTACAAAGACTGGTCCTTTCTTATTTTTCGAAAGATATGCAACAGTCATTCAAAACTATTTATTATACTCAATTAGCCAAAATCAAAGAAAATATATATTTCTTCGATTGGCTAAATGATATTCTTTCAAACCATCAGCTTTCTATTCCTTATTATAAGAAATACTTATGTGCCATTAAGCGAAACTTATGGCATAATTTTCTCATCAAAGAAACAACTATTTCCATTCAACCCTCATCTTCATCACTGATAAGTGCCTATTGTATACATCATTTTAGGGTCATTTTGCCACTCTTAGAAGAATTATGTGCTTTAAGTTATCATTTATTCTCCTATTCTCGATTTATACTTGAGTATGGCTGTTTGATAATGTTTGCAAGAATTTAGACCATTTTGACCTAACATTGAACCTTCATTAGAGTATATTTTGACCCCCCATGGATGCCCATAAGGTGTTATGCTCGTGGACCAAGAGAAGAGCAGAAATATGATTCCAGCCAAAACCACAGTCCAACCATGGTGCCTGCCATGAACCATGGTGAACTGTGTAATTGTGGCCTCTTCGTTTTCCCCTCAGCTTTGTGGCTGAGAATCACCATACTTCTGTATATATGCCCATCTATCAGTAGCAGACTAGAAGGAGAGGAGAGTTTTTAGTACATTTTCTTTCTAAAATTTCCCTCTTTTTAGTTAGGATTTTTGGATTGTGTTTGTAAGTGAGAAAATCTGTAGTGTGCAGATCAGTTTGGCTTGCAGTTTGAAGACTTGGTTGAAGGCTACCTTTGTTAACCTCTTCTCTCTCAGATTTTGCTGAATCGTTCGTTAGTTGTTTAATTTTTAGTCATGAGTGAGTGGTTTATTTTGTCTAGGGATTTGTTAGTTTATAGAAGTATAGTTGGATCATGTTTTAATCAATAAAATTGTGCGTTTATTTCATGATTGGTTTGATTTCATTATATCAAGTGAATATCTTGTTGTGAGTGAATTTTTGGCCAAATTCCGCTTGCAAACAAGTGAATGAAGTACTGAAATGTGAAATTTGATTGTTAGACTGCTTGATAAAACCTAACGTAGCGATAACTCAAAAGAGAGATTTGCGTCTTAGGAGGACTAGAGAATAGTTGAAGATACTAAACTTAGATTAAGGCAAATTAGTTTGAAAGAATGACTTTTGCTTAGTTTAGGCAAATTTGGTTGATTTTGAAGGAATAGACTAAAATTTTGGATAGATTACAGTTCCTTGAAATTATCCGATTAGAGAAAAGTGCGTGTTAATCACTATGATTCAATCACCTTTCTTAGCTACAAAAATCCTTAGATGTTTTATTCTTTATTGAATTTAGAATTAGTTAATTAGAAGTTGTGAAAAACAAATACTTGATTTAATTGTTGCTTAGCATTTTCTAATAGAAAAAACTCGATAGATTGCATTGGTCCATGAGGATGATCTTTTGTCTATACCATGACATCCGTACACTTGCGGGCAGTGCATCAAGTTTTTGGTACCATTGTCGGGGACCAATTTGTTAACTATCGATTTAGTCTAACGAAAGTGACTAGGTATTTTACTTTTTGTCCATTTTTTAAATTTTATCAGTTGATTGCACTGGTAGTGTTGGTGATAGTGCTTACAACATTCTTCCCTGTTTATGCAAAGTCCGTTTCTATACGAACCCGATCCCAAGATTAAGACAACTTTTCGCTTAAGGAGGAAGAAGAAAAAGATTGAAGAACAAAGATGTGAAGCAAGAAGAACTTCGACAAATATGGTAGGAGGAGGAAGTGACAAAAGAAGGACCCTTAGAGATTTTGTTACCTTTGGAGTTCAAGAAATTGCCTAAAGCATTGCTCGTCATAACGTTGATGCAAATAATTTTGAGCTCAAGCTGGCTCTCATTTCCATGGTACAATAATCCCAGTTTGGAGGAACTCCTCTGGAAGATCCGAATCTACACCTCTCAGTCTTTTTAAAGGTGTATGACACGTGAAAACTAAACGGGATCTCCACCGATGCCATTCGACTGCGCTTATTTCCCTTCTCAGTAAGGGATAAGGTAAGAGCTTGGCTTCATTCTTTGCCTTCGAGATGTATCACCATGTGAGATGAACTTACTAGAGCCTTCCTCGCCAAGTTTTTCCCTCCAAGTAAAACAGTAAGCCTAAGGAATCAGATCACCAACTTTACTTAAAGGGATAATGAGTCACTATATGAAGGTTGGGAGCAGTTTAAAGATTTGCTGTGTTTATGACCTCCTTATGGTCTTCAATGATGGATGATTATTCAAGCTTTGTGTAAAGGTGTGACCTAATATGTAAGGTCCACTATCGATGGGGCGGTAGGAGGAACTTTGATGAATAAGAATGATGATGAGGCTTATAATTTGATTGAGGAGATGACACTCACCAACTTCTAATGGTCTGCTGAATGAGGCCAACCCAAACGGGTTGGAGGTAAGTTTGAAGTTGATGCACTTACTTTACTTTCTGCTAAAGTAGATGCTCTGACTTAAAGGCTGGACCGTATTAATGTTAATGTTGTGAATTCTAGTGCCCCTCCCCAACGTGAAATTTGTGGTTCTGTTGAACATATGACTTTGAATTGTCAAGTTAGAAGTCATTTTTCTCAAGACTCTAGTGAAGTCAACCATGTCTTAAATTATAAGCTGAGATCGGCCAATGACCCTTACTCTAGTACTTACGATTCGGGTTAGAGGAATCATCTGAATTTCTTGTATAGGTATGATCCAAACCCTTTGAATATGCCCCCGGTGAATGCTAGACCACTCTTTGGTTTTCAAAGACCTCCTTTCCCTTCTCAAGTATCCCAAAAGTCCAATTTAAAAGGTATGATGGAAAGTATACTTATGGCACAACAAAAGTAAGATGAGTATATTAAGCAACTAGCCTCTATGGTTGATGTGCTTACTACTCAAAACAAGATGTTAGAAGCCTAAATTACCCAACAAGCTATCTTTCCATCTACGCCTTCAAATAGATTCCTAGACAGAACGAACCTAATCGTAGGGAGCTACAATTCTATTATTTTGAGAGGAGGGAAACAACTAGAGGGACCTCAGGGGTTTACCAATGATAAGTCTTTGCATAATAAGAATGAGCATGTCGAGAATGATGAGAAATAGATGTCTTCACGCTCTAAGGAGGTTATTTATGATGTTGTACATAAGTCTGATGAGGTTCCTAAGGATCCTAACATCACACCCCTAAAACCCTACGCCCCACCTTTACCATTTCCTCAAACGATGGCTAAAGCAAAACTTGATCTGCAATTTGGGAAGTTTTTAGCAGTCCTTAAGAAACTCAACATAAACATTCCATTTACTGAAACTTTGACTCAAATTCCTTCATATGCTGAATTTTTGAAAGAAATTCTGTCTAACAAAAGAAAGCTAGAAGAACATAAAACTTTAGCTTTGACTGAAGAATGCAGTGTGATCCAAAATAAGCTTCTAGCCAAGCTGAAGAATCTGGTGAGTTTTTCAATTCCCTGCCTAATAAGGAATGTGCCTATAGACTGTGCTTTGTGTTATTTAGGATCAAGTGTGAGCTTGATGCCCCTTTCTATGTGTGAAAAATTGGACCTATGAGAGATGAGACTAACTTCTGTCTCCTTACAATTGGTGGACCATTCTATGAAATACCCTGTGGGAGTTCTAGAGGATGTTCCAATAAAGGTAGGAGATTTGTATGTGTCAGTAGACATTGTGATTTTAGAAATGGAAGAGGATACGCGTACCCCCATCATTCTTGGGAGGCCATTCTTGGCCACTGTTGGGTGTTGTATTAATGTGAAAAATGATAATCTATCCTTTGATCTGGGGGATGACCATGTGGAGTTTAACTTGCTAAAAGTTACTAAATTCTCTTCCATTTCTGATGAGTGCAATAAGGTTGATATTGTCGATGGATTAATTTGGGACACTGTGTCTAACCTTAATTCTGATGACCGTCTTGAGCACTTGACGTTGAATAATAGCATAATTCACGATGACAATCCCCAAGTAGTCGAGTGGCTCAACTTTTAGAAGCCTATACACCAATTCCGCCTTCCCTTGCTAAGGTGGAACCATTACAAGATGAAAATAAGCTTTTGTCCATTGAGGCAAAAGCTCCTGAGGTAGAACTAAAGCCTCTCCCTTCATCCCTGAGGAATGAATTTCTTGGACAGAAATCTATATATTCTGTAATTGTGAATGCAAGTTTGACTACGTCTCAAATTGATTCTTTGCTTAAAGTACTTAGAGAGCAGGATACACCTTTGATGACTTAAAAGGAATTCATCCTTCTTTATGTATGCATCGAATCCTAATGGAAAACAACCATAAGCCCTCAATCGAACACCAAAGAAGATTGAACCCTAGCATGCAAGAGGGGGTGAAAAGGGAAACTTTGAAATTGCTTAAAGTTGGCATTATCTACCCTATCTCTAATGGTATGTGGGTAAGCTCAGTCCATGTTGTACCCAAGAAAGAGGGGATGACTGTTGTCAAAAAGGAAAATAATGAGCTAATTCCCAGTATGACTATCATAGGATGGTGAGTGTGCATTGATTAACGAAAATTGAATAAACCACCTGTAAAGATCACTTCCCCCTTCCCTTTATTGACTAAATGCTTGAAAGGTCGGCTAAGAATTCATATTTTTGCTACTTAGATGGATATTCGATTTCTTTCAAATCCCTGTCCATCCTAATGACTAAGAAAAGACTACTTTTACATGTCCTTATGGTACATATGCTTATAGAAGGATGCCATTTGGGTTATACAATGCCCCTGCTACATTTTAACGTTGTATAATGGCTATTTTCTCTGATTTTATTAAGGACATAATGGAAGTCATCATGGATAATTTTTCTTTGTATAGTGCAACCTATGACCATTGCTTAAATGACTTATCTAAGGTCTTATAAAAATGTAAAGATGTGAATTTGGACTTGAATTCAGAGAAGTGCCATTTTATGGAGCAAGAGGGGGTTATCTTCAGTCATGTTGTCTCTAATAAAGCCAATGAAGTTGATAAAGCAAAGCTAGAGGTTATTGAATAATTGGCTCCACCACTCTGTAACGGGAGTGAGGAGCTTTTTTGGACATGTTGGTTTTCAGCAGCGTTTCATAAAGGATTTTTTAAAAATTGCAAAACCTCTCAATGAGTTGCTTTTCAAGGATGTACCTTTTCAATTTAATGAAGAATATTTAAGTACTTTTCACAGGTTAAAAAAGGTATTTTGAAGTGATGTGTGATGCAAGTGATTATGCAGTGGGCGCCGTTCTTAGCTAACAAAAGGACAATAAGTCATATGCTATATACTATGAAGCCACACTCTTAATGGGGCTCAAGTGAACTATGCCACGACGGAAAAGGAATTCTTGGTGGTTGTCTTTGCCTTGGAAAGCTTTCGATCTTACTTGATTAATTCCAAGGTCATTGTCTTTACTGATCATGCCATTTTGAAACACTTAATGAAGCAATCCGATTACAAACCCCGACTCATCAGATGAGTTCTCCTTCTTTAAGAATTTGATTTGGAGATCAAAGGTAAGGTCGGGTTGGCAAATGTGGTTGTCAATCATCTATCTCGCTTGGGCCCTAAGGTACTCCTAGTGAAGAGCTCCCTATTGACAACTCTTTCCCTAATGAGCAACTCTTTGCTATTTCCTACCAAGCTATCCCATGATATGTTGATTTACTCAACTTTAAAGTACGTGGGGTGCTACCTCTAGGATTGTTCTATCCACATAGGAAGAAATTCCTTTCCAATGCTATATTCTATATGTGGGAAGAAGTTTTTCTTTACAAGCTCTGCAGAGGTAGGATTTATAGAAGATGCTTGCCTGAAGATGAGGTCCATAGTGTCTTTTACCATTGTCATACTTCAACCTATGGTGGCCACTTTGGACTGGATAAAACGATTATGAAAGTACTCTAACCATGCTTCTATTGGCCCATGCTCTTCAAGGACCGAAAGAAATTTGTCATGACTTGTGATAGATGTCAGAGAACAGGGAACATTACTAAGAGCCATGAGATGCCTCAAAGTAGCATACTTGAGGTGGAGTTGTTTGATGTATGGGGGATTGACGTCATGGGTCCCTTTCCTCCTTCCTATAACAACCTTTAGATCCTTGTGGCAGTTCACTATATTTCTAAGTGGGTGGCTCCCTCAAGCTCCTCAAGAAAAATATTTTCACAAGATTTGGCTTGCCAAGAGCTCTTCTAAGTGACAATGGAACACACTTTTGCAACAAGCCTCTTGAGTCATTACTTAAAAAATATGGATGTCTTGTAAGGCCACTACGCGTTATCATCCCCAAACAAGTGGGTAAGTAGAGCACTCGAATAGAGAATTGAAGAATATATTGGAAAAAAATGGTGGATCGGTCGTGCAAAGATTTATCCTACAAACTTGATGATGCTCTTTGGACTTATCGCACTGCCTACAAGACTCCTCTAGGCACAACTCCATACCAGTTGGTGTTTAAGAAATCTTGCCACTTACCAGTGGAGATGGGACATAAGGCATATTGGACAATGAAGACACTCAATTTTGATCTTAAAGCAGCCGAAGAACGGAGGTTCTTGCGACTGAATGGGCTAGATGAACTAAGGTTGGAGGCCTATGAGAGTTCACGCATCTACAAAAAATGAACTCAGAAACTTCATGATAAACATATCATGAAGAAGAGGTTCAAAAAAAGTGACATGGTCCCATTATTCAACTCAAGATTGAGATTATTTTCAGACAAACAGAAATCCTGATGGTCGAGACCATTTCAAGTCACCAGAGTCCAACATAGTAGAGTAGTGGATGTATGGAGTGAATCTAATGGTGCGTTCACAGTCAATGGATAGCAGTTAAAATCATATCTTGTGGAACAACCTATCGATAAAGCTAATTCCCACATACTTGCTGATCCATGCTAAGCATAGAAGTAGGGTCAAGCTCTTGACCTTAAATGAGCACTTCTTGGGAGGCAACCCAAGCCTTTTCTTTTCTTAGCTTTGATTTTCATTATATTTTTCAGTGTTTTTTGGAAAAACAATATAAAAGAGAGACAAAAAAAGAAAGAGAGAAAAAGATGGGAATAGAATAAAGAGTGAAAAAAAGAAAAAAATTAAAAAATAAATATATGAAATACAATGTTTAGCACCACCGCCAGCAGACCAGCACCGCAGGCCGGTGCCAAACAAAAAATTTAAAAAATTTTTGGAGCCAACAGACACCACGGTTAGCCCATGGCCACTGCCAGGGACTGTGGTGTACTGCTACGAGCCGCAGTCAAGGGTTAGACCACGGTGACTCCCCATTTTCCCCAACCTTCATCTTCTTACTCGACTCCCTCTCTTTCTACCTCTCTCCTTCTTTCTCTAAATCCACCATTACTACACCTTCAATCNNNNCTCATTTCTTTTCATTTTTGCCTAAAATCCTTCCTTTTCACTTAATTCTTCTCTTTCTTCCACAAATTTCATCTCTTTCTTCTTCTTTTTCTTCAAACTCATCTCACATTCCTTATCCACCGTAACTATCATTTTTTTGTCTCTCTAATTCTTCTTCTTTTTACTTAGTTCCTTCATTTTTCTTCCTCAAATTTTCTTATTTTGGTTTTAGTTTTAATTTTTATTTCATTTTGCAACAATGTCACCAACCAAATGACAAAGCAGTGTCAAGGAGGTTGGATCATCAAGTCAAGCACCATCACGGCCTCAATGGACCTCCCGAACTTCCATCAATGCACGAGCCCAGGTAACATTCCTCACCTTCTCGGTTTAACGAATCCCAATCATGTTGCTAGATATAACTGTTTGAATGAACACATGGTTATGGCAATCCGATATTATGATGAGGAATTGTTAGCTCGCTCAGGAATGTTAGATGACATTAGGTGGTTGTTCGCACGGAGCGGTATGGGCCATTTCATAGAAATTAAAGAGCACACATACCAGGACCTGACCCTAGGGTTCCTGGGTACACTTCACGTTAAGGTCACTAGGGGGCCTCAATGTCAAGTTTCTTTCTTTTTGCAAGGACAATTATACGAATTGAACTTAGGTATCTATAACAATATATTCAGTTTTCCACCTAGTATGGATTTACCGAACTGACAAGTCCCCCGCGAATTCAACCCAAATACATTTTGGGGCGAACTTTCGGGGAGTGTTAGGTATAACACTAGTTCATCGAAATGCACACATATTAGGAACCCATGCGTTCTGGTAACCCAGCGTATCTTAGCTTGCTGTTTCTTTCCTCGGGATCATAGCTTGAATGTCCCGAGATTATCTGAGTTGTATTTCTTGTCCCGTATGCTTGACGTGTCCAGTTTGACCCAAGTTTATTTTTAGCCAGGCAATTGTATAGTGCTGTTGTTACCACTAAGGGTAGGATATTCATAGGTGGTAATGTGACTATAATTACTCGATTTTTGGGTATTGAGCCCAACCCTGAGGATACAGTCTCTGGGTCCAAGCAGCTTGATCAAACCGTCTTTGAGATTATGAACCATTATAGAATAGAGGCTGGGCGTTTGTGTTGGATTTATCCTGAGGATCAGTTTTTGTCACTTCCCAATGTCGATCGCACCACCTTACTTCACCGGGCTAACGTTTATTGGTACCTGGTGATGTTGAGCTTGTTCAACCCGCACCCCACCCTCTATCCCCTCATTCTGGTCAAGTAGGACCTAGCTCTTCCTCCGAACCACCACCTACGAACTATGATGACCTACAAGCCACCCTTAGGTCCATTTAGGAGGAGCAAGTGTCCTTATGAGCTTAGGCTGCTTCTGAGAATGCCGCTCTTCGTGATTTTTCCAAGGGTGCCACGACGAGCTCCGTGGGATGCTTGCTACCCAGACACAATATTTTCAGGACTATAGGGCTTGTTTGGAGACCTGGTGGGATTGGCACATCTCTTATAGCCAACCACCTTATCCTTCTCCCTCTCCTCCTTTTTGATCGCTTTGAGCTACTTCCCTTCCCCTTTTCTTTATGTGCCCACATTGAGGGCAATGTGTGATTCAAGCATAGGAGAGTTAGTCACTATATTTGACGTCTGATGCCTATTCTGATTTGGTGTGCTTCTGTGTTATATATATTGTTTGTGATAGTTGTTTTTGGAGATTTATTTTAGGTTTTCAATTTTATTTCGTTAGAAGCATTTTAGAAGTACATATTTGGTTTTTCTTTTTCTTTTCATGTTAGGTTGCATTTTTTAGTCTAGTTTCTTTTAATTAATTTTGCATTTTTAGGATTTTGGATTTCATTTTAACAAAAAGAAAACACCAAAAAAAAAATATACAAGAAAAAATCCTTTGCTGATGATCTTTGTTCTTTGATTCAGTTTGATCCTTTAATTTGCCTAAATTGTGCATAAAAGTGTTTGAGATGGAATTTACAACATGAGCTTCATGTTTTGATCATATGTTGAGTGCCAGTTGATTACCTCATGACTCTTTACATGAGTTTTGGTATGTTTTTACTAATGAGCTAGTTGTAACCTTGGTAGATGTCCTGTGAGGCTTTGAATTTTTAGAGACTATTTATCAATCTAGTCTCTTGTTTCTTTTATGTGTGACTCTTCATGGACATTTTTTCTCTAGAGCTTGCTTTGATTCTCATTCAAGATTACATTTCACATATGCATTTAGATAATATGATTGAGGCATTTCTTTGATTTGTTAAACCCAATGGCCAAATACCCACCTTTGTTACATATTATACCCTTTGCTAGCCCCTTTGAGCCTATATCTGCTTTTCTTGATTTGAACCTCCTATTGTAGTCTATGGACAAATGATTATCTCATCCTTAAGCCAAGATGTAGAGGAGCAATTTATTCTTTGGCTTCAAGTTTGATTGGGTGCTAGCAAGGCATATTGAGATCTTTTTAGTGGATTTTGGTTGTTTGGTGAAGCGATGTGTGATCTTGGTTGATAAAAGGAAATCCCTTATCTTTTTAGGAAAAGTTTAGAGAAGAGTTAAGATTCAAAGTTTTGTATGAATTTCCCTTGGCTAATTGTTTTGAAAAAAAGTAAAAAAATAAAAAAATAAAACATCAAAATAAGGAAAAATAAAGATCAAAGAGCGTTAGCCTAGTTGGAATTGTAACATTTTTATGACTTTTAACTTTTTGTCTCTTCAAATTGGGGATGTATTTTGTTGATTTATATTGGTTTAGGGATGATGTCGTATGACGCATTGGAACTGTTTAACTCTTAGTCTATGGCTTCTAGCTCCATATTTCCAAAATATTTGTTCTCCTCTTACCTTTACCTATGGCCCCATTACGACCTTATGAAAGACCTCATGATTCTCTAGTGTGTTTGCATTTCTAGTGACGGCAAATTTGAGAATTTACCGAGCTTATGATAGATTTGAGTCTATGGAAGAGAATTGAGGGAACCTTTATGTATACATTCAAACACATGAGTGATGAGTGCCATATAACTACAGTGAAGTTCTACCGGTGTTTCTAGCTCTATTTGTTTCATATGTTGAATGATTCTATTTGATGATTCGAGGGGATTGATTCAAATTTGACATTATAGTCTATCGAGCGGTTTTCAAAAATTTCATTCCCTAGTCTATTTGCTAAGGATTTTTTCATCTTTTTGGGTTGCGCTTGGATCAGCTTTGCCATTGGAATGTTACCTATGTCTATCCTGAGAAGGTTGTGCATAGTTTTGGTTTTAGCATTGCCTAGGGACAAGCAATAGTTTAAGCATGGGGGACTTTGGTAAGTGCCTATTGTATATGTTATTTTTGGGTCATTTAGCTGTATTTTTAGGAGAATGATGTGCTTTAAGTTATCACTTATACTCCTATTCTTGATTTACGTGTGGCTATGGTTGATTGATGATGTTTGCAGGAATTTGGACCATTTTAACCCAACATTTAACTATCCTTTGAGCATATTTTGACCCCTGACAGATGCCCATGAGGTGTTATGCCTGGGGAACAAGAGGAGTAGAAATATGGTTCAACCGTGGTGCCTACCACGGACCATGGTGAACTGCGTAACTATGGCCTCTTTATTTTTCCATCGGTTGTGTCGCTGAGAATCACCATATTTTTCTATATATGCCTATCGTTCAGCAGCAGCAAACTAGAAGCAGAGGAGAGTTTTTAGTTCATTTTCTTTCTAAAATTCCCCTATTTTCATTTAGGATTTTTAGATTGTGTTTGTCAGTGAGAAATTCTAGAGTGTGGACATCGGTTTGGCTTGCGGTTTGAAGACTTGATTGAAGGCTGCCATTGTCAACCTCTTCCCTCTCAGATTCGCTGAATCTTTGGTTAGTTGTTTAATTTTTAATCATAAGTGAGTAGTTTATTTTGTCTAGGGATTTGTTAGTTTATGTAAGTGTAGTTGGATCATGTTTTAATCAATAGAATTGTGCTTTTGTTTCATGATTGGTTTGATTTCGTGCTATCAAGTGAATATCTTATTGTGAGTGGATTTTGGCTAAATTTCACTTGCACATTTGAAACAATTGAATGAAATACTGAAAGGTGAATTTTGATTGTTAGACTGCTTGATAAAACCTAACGTAGCAATGACTCGAAAGAGAGATTTGCGTGTTAGAAGGACTAGAGAATAATCAAAGATATTGAACTTGGATTAAGGCAAATTAGTTTGAAGGAACGACTTTTGCTTAGTTTAGATAAATTTGGTTTATTTTGAAAGAACATACTAAATTTTTGGATAGATTGCAATTCCTCAAAATTATCCGATTAGAGAAAAGTGCATGTTAATCATTATGATCCAATCACCTTCTCAGCTACAAAAATCCCTAGGTGTTTTCTTCTTGATTGAATTTAGAATTTGATAATTAGAAGTTGTTAAAATAAATCCTCGATTTAATTGTTGCTTAGTATTTTCAAATAGAAAGAACTCAATAGATTGCTTTGGTCCCTGAGGACGATCTTTTATCTATACTACAATACACGTGCTCTTACGAGTAGTGTATCACTCACCAAAGCAAGAACTTCAAAATACTATCAAAAATTATGTTTAAAAAAAATACTCCACGCAGATGAACTATCCTGCACTAATCAACTAGAAAGCTCAGATTCTTAATCTAGCTTATCAGATACTTCAAATCCTACTCAAACTACTGAAGATAATTTCAATAAAACCCAATTGGGAGAAAAGTTTAGCAATTATTCATTAGAATCTTCCAAAGTTAAGAAAATTCCTCAGCCAAACTCTCCATCTTTATTAAATCCTTTTAGCATACCCATTAAAGAAACTTCTTCAATTCCCCTAGAAAATATAGGAATCAATAATAAAAAAGAAAATGAATTATATTCGAAAATTTTCCACGCTGCTGATAAACTAGAAAAACCCCCTCTCCAAAACAAACAGTTTGTATATATGAATCATCCTATGACAATCAACGTAAGAATTTAGATCCAAAATCTAATTCTTCTAATAAATCAAATCTTGCCAGAATTATCAAAAATAATTCCAAAAAATTTTCAAAAGTAAAAACTCGATTTATCCTAAAAAGAAATTTAAAAATAGCTGCTTTAGAACCTAAAAGGACAAATTGAAAACGAAAAATAACCAAAAAAATAATGTGCCTTAAATATGGCGAAAGAGGGCATGTGGCTAATAAAAAGAAAAAATTAGAAATAAACAATCCTAAAATTCAAAAGAAAATATTCAAAGTCACCCATGCTCATTTAAAATGCTTATATAATCTTCAAAACATAAATCAAAGAAAATGAAATTTTACTGCAAATCTTTATCAACCATCAATTAAATTGATTTTAAAAATTGGTATGTCTATATTAATTTTAAAAGTCAGGATACTTTTGAGTTAAAAATAATAACACTCCTTAACAATGGTGCGGACCAGAGCTGCATCAAAGAGATATTAGTTCCATCCCAATATTATGAAGGAACCAAAGAATAACTTTTTAGTATTAGTGGAAATCCACTACAAATTAAATGCAAATTATCTAATGCTTATACTCGTAAGAAAGTATATTGTTTCAAGGGCTCATTCATTCTAATTAAAAGTATAAGGCAAGAAGTTATAGTTGGCCTTCCTTTTATTGCTCCAATCTATACCTGTAAGAGCCGCCTCCTTTATTTTTAAGTTAACATGATTGTCTTACTTTTATACCTAATAAAATCATATTTTATTAATTATACGAGTTAAATTACTATCGATGTGCTTATGCGAGCGATAATTTTATTAAAAAGAATTATTATTATTATTATTGATTTTAAAGTTAATTCCTACTATTTGTGCTTTTAAATTAGATCGATAGTTTAATTTAGTCGTTATTCGATTTATTCGTCGTTTCCTGAATGCGAGTAGGTTGTTAACTTTAGAATTAGTTTCGATGTTTAATAAATCGAACCTTTATATGTTTCGGAACGAATAATCGATGAGCGATTGTAGCAACGATTGGGCTTAGAATAAGAGGTTGCAAGATTGGATTAGCAACTTTAATTAATTGAGCTATTGACCAAAAGAAACAAAAAAAGGGGGTATAAGGGGCCGAAGCCCCTTACTTCTCTCGGCCAAGACATGAAAAGGGGGGATTCTCGGACCCCAGGCCCGAAACCACACTAGAGAGAGGAGAAGGGGGCGACGGTCTGCCGCCGCCATGCTGGCCACTGGTCGGCCGCCTTCGCACCCCGCCGGCCTTTCCACACCATAATCACCGCGACACAGAGTGAGAGAGAGAGGCGAAGAGGGAGGTTGCAAACTGAGAGAGAAGGAGAAGGAGACGATGACGTCAGTGCACCGAAGACCATCCGTTGCTCCCTACGACCACCCTCCCGTCGACCACCAGTAGAAGCAGCGATAAAGGGCAGAAACCGAGTCTGAATTGGTTGCTTCGAGTAAGAGTGTGAGGGCTAAGGGGTTTCGAATTCGCGATGGTCGCGTGTTGTGTGGCTGTGGGTTTGGGTCAAGCCGCCGTGAGGGTCTAGAGGCTTGGTTCAAGCTTCCTAATTCGCACCATCATCCTCGCTGTTCGGACCGGAGGCTAGCAATCGAGGTGGGTGTTTCTCGCCTCTTAAGTATTAGTAGTTTCGAAATCGTTTTAAGCTTTAAGTTGCGATGCATGTTAAGTTTAGTCAGTTTATGCCCGAAAATGACTTCGGATTGTTAAATGTTAGTTTAGTTGATTAATACTTGGAAGTGGCTCTGAATCGATATGTGTTAGCATAGTTAGTTCATGCCTGAAAATATAGTTCAAAATGAGTTATGCATGTTTAGGTTCGATTCAAGTGAATTCAGTTAATGCATGCCTGAAGGGTTGACTTGAACAGTAACTTTGATATGATAAATGAATGCCTAGAGTCGTATTATGCTTAAATGACTTAAATAGGTTCGAATAGTAACTTCGATATAATA
>NCQV01049730.1:6669-26837 GCA_002740545.1 Lophocereus schottii
TGATCTTTATCGGCCAGCCAAGAAGTTCTGACATCAAAAAAGGAGATGAGCACTTCTTCTAATCATATCACAGTTCAATGTGAAGACTCATAGTCAGAGACAGAACTCGCAAAGACTCCTGAAACTCTTGAAGACGGAGGGCAAGCCACAGTTGATGATTTGAAGGAATTGTATCTTGAAACTGCTGAGAAACCTCGCCCCATCTATGTAAGTTCATTGCTTACACCCGAGGAAGAAAAGGAGTACTTCAATCTCCTCTCAGAGTACAAATACATGTTTGCATGGAGTTACAGTGAAATGTCAGGGCTTGATCCCAAAGTCACAGTCTATCACTTATCCCTCAGGAAGGGTGTTTCACCTAAAAAGCAGCCTCAACAATGCTTTGGTGTGAAGTTAGTACCTAAAATCAAAAGAGAGGTAAACAAACTCATAGAGGCAGGATTCATTCGTGAGGTAAAATACCCGACTTGGATCGCAAATGTTGTCCCTGTCAGGAAGACGAACGGGCAACTTTGCATTTGCGTAGACTTCGGGAATCTCAACAGCGCTGGCCCAAAAGATGATTTCCTGTTACCTGTTACTGAGCTCATGATCGATTCAACCATGGGACATGAAACCTTGTCCTTTATGGATTGTACTGCGGGTACCAAGAAGCCGAAACATTTCCCACTCCCAAAGGCATCTTCTGCTACAAGTTACTGCCTTTTGGTTTGAAAAACACTGGAGCGACATGCCAAAGAGCGATGCAAACTATCTTCGATGATGTGTTGCATAAAACAGTAGAGTGCTATGTTGATGATTTGGTGGCAAGTCAAAAAGGAGAGCAGACCACCTACAAGACCTTTGTCAAATTTTTGATTGGCTGATGAGATGTCAACTAAAGATGAATCCACTTAAATGCGCATTCGGTGTCACTTTAGGGAAGTTCCTAGGCTTTATTGTTCGGCATAGAAGCATCGAGATTGATCAGGTCAAAATCAAGGCAATTCAAGAGATACTTGCCCCAAAAAATCTCAAAGAACTATGGGGTCTTCAAGGTCGTTTGGCTTATATTAGAAGGTTCATATCTAACTTAGCCGGTTGTTGCCACCTATTCCACCACTTCACAAAGAAGGGCACACCATTCGAATAGGACCAATCATGCCAGAAAGCCTTCTCTAGCATCAAGAAGTACTTGTAAAATCCACCAGTTTTGGGGCACCAATTCGAGGTAAACCTCTTATACTCTACATTGCAACTCAAGAGAAGTCTCTGGGGGCATTATGCTCCCAGAAAAATGAGGAAGGCAAAGAAATGGCTCTGGATTACCTAAGTCACACTTTGGTTGGGGCTGAACTGAATTACTGCCTAATTGAAAAGATGTGTTTAGCTCTCATATTCATCATTTAAAAGTTAAGGCATACATGCAAGCTCATATAGTGCGGGTCATTTCTAAAGCTGACTCTATCAAATATATCTTGTCAAGGCCAATTCTAAGCAGGTGATTGGCACAGTGAGCTATAATCTTGAAGCAATATGACCTTGTTTATGTGCCACAAAAGGCCGTTAAAGGACAAGCATTGGTGGATTTCTTGGCAGATCACCCAATCCCTGATGCTTGGAGCTAAATTATGACTTATCTGATGAAGATGTGTTCTTCATTGATATCGTCCAACCTTGGAAGATGTATTTCGACGGAGCCGCTAGACGTGATGGTGCTATTATAGGCGTAGTCTTTGTTTCCCCAGAAAAACATGTCCTTACTTATTGATTCGTGCTAACTCAGTTATGTTCTAACAATATGGCTAAATATCAGGCATTGATTCTAGGCCTTCAAATGGCCATTGAAATGGGAATCAAAGACCTTGACGTCTATGGTGATTGTCAATTAGTCATCAAGCAACTTCTCGAGGAATATGAAGTCAAAAAGGACGACCTTCTGTCATACCATAAATATGCCTTATGACTGCTCGACAAGCTTGAAACCATCAATTTACAACATGTTCCTAGGAGTACTAACAAGATGACTGATGTACTTGCAAACCTCATAACTACTTTGGCACTGGGGGAAGAAGAGAGCATGAGTGTCCCTGTTTGTAACCAGTGGCTTGTTGCACCCCTTGTTGAAGAGCTTGATGAAGAGGTCAATGCGGTTAGTGCCAGGAAGGAGAGGAAGAAGATTGGCGCCAACCACTTATTGATTATTTACAACATGGAAAGCTTGCTAATGACTTGAAGCATAAGACAGAAATTCAACGAAGAGCTCCCAACTTCCTTTATTTTAATGGGACCCTTTATCGATACTGCATCATTGACATTTGGTTCTGTTGCTTAGATAACGAAGAGGCCAGATAAAGAATGGAGGAAGCACATTCAGGAGTATGTGGTGCACATCAAGTAAGACCCAAATTGTACGATCGAATCCAGAGGATGGGCTATTATTGGCCTACTATGGTGTAAGATTGCATGGACCATGCAAAGAGGTGTGATGCCAATTTTATTCATCAACCTCTAGAACCGCTTCATCCAACCATGGCATCTTGGCCATTTAAAGCTTGGGTGCTTGATGTTGTGGGCCCCGTCAATCCAAAATCTTCCGTTGGCCACTCATATATCCTGGCGGCAACTAGCTACTTTTCCAAATGGACAGAAGCAATCCCACTGAGAGAAGTCAACAAAGAAATGTCATTGATTTTATTCAAACCCATATCATCCACCGAGATGGCGTGCCTCGATGTATTATCACTGACAATTGCAAGCCATTTGTTAACAAGCTAGTGACCACCCTCTATGGAAAGTTTAAGTTTACCCAACATAAATCTTTAATGTACAATGCACCTGCAAATGGGCTGGCAGAAGCCTTCAATAAGACGCTTTGCACCTTACTAATCAAAGTAGTGGTAAAGTCAAAAAGCTATTGGCATGAAAGGTTGGGGGGCTCTTTGGGCATGTAGAACCATGTACAAAAAACACCGACCCAATCAACTCCTTTCGCTTTGGTGTATAGGGTTGAAGCGGTATTGCCTTTGGAGCTTGAAATCCTTTCACTCCATATTGCCATACAGGAAGGCTTAACCGAAGATGAAAATTACAAGTTTCGCCTAGCAGAGCTTGAGGCCCTTGATGAAAAAAAATTTCTCTTATGTTTGTTCGTTCTCAATGTAGATCTTGCCTTTGTTTTTCTTTTCAATTTGAGGTCTTGTTTGCCGCCAATTTGTGATTTCGTTTGCTATTTCTTCCTTCTTATGGGTCTTGTTTGCTATCAATGAAAGTGCCGATTTGAGGTTTCTAGGGTTCCGCGTGGTGTTGTTTTTGCCACTAGATCTCTTAATATGTGAATACAACTGGGTTTAGCTTCGTTGGTGAGGGATTTGCTAGCGGTTGAACTCTTTCACGAGTACGTACACCGTATGTTTGTAAAAATGCCTAAGAGACGAGGTTTTGGACGGTAAGAAGGCATGTCACAACTGCTAGAAATGTATACGAGAAGGTTATCTTAACATAAGTTCGAATTATAGAGACTATCCAATGGAACCAGACAATGATTTCACATAGTATATCTGTATGTTTTCCCAAATGGTAATGTTTTGTCACATGTCCTAAGTCTTAAAAGCACCATTGCTTCTAGTTCTACTCCTAACTTGATGTATTTTTCCTGGAAGGCCGTGCTTTGTTGTACTTGGACTGCAACATGAATGGTAAACTATGTCATACTATCAGGCCTGTTTTTAACTTAATTCATTATTATACGAGTGACATTGTGAGGTCATACGCAGGTTGCTGAAGCGGCTGTGATCTTTGAAGTGTAAAGAAGTGTAACGTCATAAGCAAAAAAGGAGGAAAAACAGAAGCAAGAACTGGAGGTAATGTAAAGAATCACTACGTTGAAGTCATTCTTGATGTCAATGTTGTTTGCATCAGTTATCATTTCCTATGATTCAGAACTCAGTTTTAGATGCCATATGGCAGTTGTGTGGTATGCTATATAGCCTTGAGCTTCATCAAGAGCTTTTATAAATGAATGTAAGGTTTGATAGGTGATGGCTACTATAAAATCTGAAATTTATCTCTAAACCATTTTATCAATTTTCTTAGCTACCAAAATTACTCATAGATGTAAAACTGCCAAATTGTAAATACCATCCTCAAAACCACGAAGGAAGATTCCTATTCTAATATGTACTACTTGGACCTAATACTGTTAGACGTTCCATGCCCTTTGTGGCATGTGATTTAATTCATCAAAACAAGTGACCTTAATATACCGGTATGTTACTAAACGAAAAAAGTATCAACTATCTACGCAATGTTCAATTAGAAAAAGGAGCACAGAATGATTGAAAAGATAAAAGAATGAAGCGTGCTAGAAGACAATCAAGAACATCAATTGGCAAAACAAATGATTTAAGGTGTAATCTCCTGCTGAAGTATGAATGAACTCTCACCAAGTAGTTAATAATTGTCTGGAAATAGCAACAATATACACAAGCCAAGATATATACCAAAACTCATGCCATCCAAGAATAGCAGAGCAAATTAGTCTATTACAAAGCACATGTCCTATGAGACACAGACGAGACAAAATATTGGCATTGTTAGTCCATTTGAGTCTTACCTTGAAATAAGGGGTTTGGTGGGCATCCTATTCACTATTACAGAAGAAACATAGTTTGCATTGTACGAGTGTCCCTTTTCATAATATTGAAATTAGTACAAATTCATAATAATCGAACTGAATAAAATCTAATTATGATAGTTAGTATAATTTAGTTCAGATACAAAGTAATTATTCTTACTAGTTACCTCTCTCTGTTGTTTACTTAAATTATCGAGCAAGGATTGCATTAGATATATGTAATTGCATTCATTACATGGTGCCAAACAGTATTAACATGATTGGTGAGTAAGACGTACAGTTCCTTATAAGACAATGGATCCAAGTCGGGAGTGGCTGTACAATAGAATAGATGAGAAGTATCTAAGCAAGGTATTCATTCAGAAAGTGGATGAGTTTATTAAGTTTGCTTGTGTATAAGAAGAGTTTCAGAGGTGCCAAAAACTAAAGTGCCCCTTCGTGAAGTACTGCGCTGTACCATACCTTGATTTAGACACTATCAAGTTATATTTGTACCAGCGAGGATTTCGTCCAAACTATTACAGGTGGGTGCATCATGGTGAAACATTCCTCGAAGATGATGGAGCTACAACTTCCTCATCTACTGCACCAGCAATACCCAACCCTATGAGGGATATGGTGATGGATGCATATGCACAACACGTCATTCGTGTTATTATAAGAGCTGCCGTACAATGAGGAGCATGAACCAATTCCAAAGGCGAAGAGATTCCTTGAACTCCTCAAGGCAACAGAGAGACCATTGTAAAAGGGATGTGAAATGTCACTACTGAAAGCTGTTGCACGGCTTACCAATCTAAAATGTGAATATAATCTACTCCATCGAGCGATTGATGGTATTGCATCCTTTATGAAGGAGATATGCCCAAACAACAATGACATGGTGGGCAATTACTGTGAGATTAAGAAGTTGCTTGCGGGTCTTGAACTTCCACATCATAAAATCGATATTTGTCCCAATGGTTGCATGTTAGTTTGGAAGGAGGCAGATGACCTGGATAGATGCTCTTTTGTGATGAAGGAGGATACTCAAGGATGAGCAAAGAAGGAAGACAAATCCCGAGGAAGCAACTAATATATTTCCCAATTGGACCTCGACTACAGCGTCTTTATGCAACAAAGAAAACTGCTGAGAGTATGAGATGGCACCATGAGCATAAGCGCCCTCCTGGGGTCATGGCACATCCATTGGATAGCGAGGCATGGAAACATCTTGACGCTTCCTATCCTTCATTTGCTGCCGAACCATGTAATGTAAGGCTAGGCTTGTACACTGATGGCTTCTCACCATTTAGCCATAACTGTCAAACATATTCATGCTGGCCAGTGATTGTGACCCCTTATAATTTTCCCCCATGGATGTGTAAGAAAAGACAGTTCATGTTCATTGCTCTCCTCATTCCTGGTCCAAAGAATTCAAAAGGAAATCTGGACATATATATGCAACCTCTTATTGAAGAACTTGTGCAACTGTGGAATTAAGGAATACTGATATATAATGTATCCCTGAGGCAAAATTTTTTAATGAAAGTTGCCATTCTTTGGAGTATGAGTGACTTCCCTACTTATGGCATGCTTTATGGCTAGATAACTGTTGGAAGATTAGCGTGTCCATATTGTATGGAACACACAAAAGCATTCAGGCTAGCCCATGGGAACAAGCAATCCTAGTTTGACTGTCATCACCAATTTCTCCCAAAGGACCACAGATTTCGACGTAATAAATCTGCATTTTACAAAAATAGAGAAGACCATTCTGAACCTCCTCCTATGTTGACCGGGGAGCAAGTTTGGAGTCATGTGTCTTCACTTCTAACGGCAGTAGATCACAAGAAAAAAGTGGATGGCTACGGACAGTCTCACAATTGGACAAGACGTAGCATATTTTAGGAACTCCCTTATTAGAGCAAGCTATTAATACGGCACAACCTTGACATCATGCACATTGAGAAAAATATTTTCGAGCAAATAATTAACACGGTGATGAATGTAAAGGATAAAACAAAAGATGATCTCAACGCGACATGCTTACTTATTGTAGACGTAGGAGACTTAATGTCTGCATTGTTAAAGCTAGTGAAGGAAGCCGACGAGAAGTTATGCCACAAGCTCCATATGTTTTTACAGAAGAAGCACAGAAAGGTTGTGTATGAATGGATCCGCAAATTGAAATTCCCAGATGGTTATGCCTCGAACTTGAGTAGGTGCGTGGACGTGAGAAATGCTTCATTGCATAACCTGAAAAGCCATGATTGTCATATTTTCATACAGCATTTGTTACCTCTGGCTTTCAAAGATCTCTTACCCACCAATTTCTGGAATGTGCTAATTGAGCTTAGCCAGTTCTTTCGAGATTTGTATTCCTCCAAGTTGCATGTTGATGACATAGTGCATTTGGAGAATGACATTACAGAAATATTATGCAAGTTAGAATGAGTTTTTCCCCCTGCATTCTTCAATGTAATGGAGTATCTACCTACTCACTTACCTACTAAACTGAAACTTGGAGGCCGTGTTCAATATCTATGGATGTATGACCATGAAAAGTATGACATGATTCATAGAAATCATATCTCAAGTTGCGTACACAAATGATGTTTCAGTTTATTGGATTACAGATTTCTTCATCATTTAAAGGGGAAAGTAGGCAATAAAGCACGTGTTGAGCCTTCAATTTGCTATGTGTACTTAATGGAAGAAACGATGAACTTTGTTGCAAAATATTATGATAATAGTGTTGATGTTAGGGCACGAGATTTGCCCAGAAATATAATGAACATTGACCAGGACAAATCTGATATCAATCTTCCGAACATTTTCTCCCGTAATGTTGGATATGCCCCGAATGAGGGCAATGTGTGGTTCTTGGATCATTTGGATCATCGATTGGCGCATGCATATGTGCTATCGAATTGCGGGTTGGTAGGAAAATATGAACGGTAAGTTTTGTATTATATATGAAGGAAAACGTATATACATTAAACATTACTACATGGTGTTCTCCTTACATTGTGTAGGATCTTTGAGGTCGAGATGGTCCAACAAAACTCTTGTGTTTGAGTCAAGGATGTGTGGGCAAAGTTTGAGGAAAGATTTTCAGAATGGTTCAAAGCATATGTAAGTATTTCCACAATGTGTCTTCCTTACATTGAGGGAGTATTTCTATAGTTTTATGATAATGACAACATATTTAACCATTTATGGTTATGACAACCATGTAGGTCCTGTACTTCAACGTCAATAGTGATATCCTACGAGCACTTGCATATGGCCCTAAAAGGCATGTTCGTCGTTAGGATCATTATTACGTCAATGACTTCAACTTCCATACATATGAATATTGGAAAAGCAAGTCAACAATGAATTACGGCATGTACGTGAAAGGAACAGATGGAAAGGAATATTATGGCATTCTCTAAGATGTAATTGAGATGCACTATGTTGGGGATATTCACCCATATAAGATGATCTTGTTTAAGTATGATTGGTATGACTGCATTAATGATGTTGTTGTCCATGATACATATAAATTGGTTGATGTCAATCACACGAAAAGATATCCTAAGTATGATGCATTTATTCTTGCAAGTCAAGTCACCCAAGTTTGCTTTATGCCTTATCCTATGAAAGACAACAATAAAAAAGATTGGTAGGCAGTGTTGAAAATGAAACCAAGGTCAATAATAGATGCCCCTGAAGAGGATACACCATTCCAAATAGATGAAAACGATAACCCGCCAAATTTAGGAGATATTAACATAGACGATGATGTTGATATTGTTCAAGAAGAGGAAAATGACACAGATGATAATGTGGACGACGAGGTTAATGCGATCGATGGTGGATATGGAGAGGATTGACATAAGGGGTTATTAGAAGAAGATGAAGATAATGTTTATGAGGATGATGATGACTGTTTCACTGATTCAATGTTTATGCAGTGCACGTCGATGACTAATTTATGTGCAGCTTGTGTTTTTATGTGTTAGAACTTGTGCTGATTATTTTAAATGTATGCAAACTTCTATTGCAGTTTCTCCCTGTATTTGTTATGTTATTTCAATAACATCTTTTCATATCGGAGTGCGTATGGCTTGATGTGCAAATGTATTCATGCATTTTGTCACCTTTATAGCACAATATCCAACATTGTTAAGTGTATCATATTTAGTGTCATTTGGCATACAATCTTCTAATTTAAATGCATGCACTCATCTAACTGATTTACCTAACATTGTGCAGGAGTAGGTTCGCATAGATGGTTCGAGCATATCCATTTAACAGTACGACTCTCAGGAGACGCAACCTACGGAGATTCCGTTGGAGGGCCCTAGCATGCTATTAACAATGGTACGCCTTGTGCCTAACACCAACATGTGGTAGGTGTCATTCATTTTCAAAATCCACGAACCCAAGGCGTACTATGTTTTCATCTAATTTGTACACAATGCTCTAGCGTAGGTTTGGTCATCGAGATGTTGCACAAGCCATCTTTGAGACCATTTGAACTTACTACAAGGATGGCTTCACGTGTTGGAGAGACGCCCATGAGGATTACAAGCGGGTTTGGTGGAATTGTTTTAAGGTAAAGGTTTTAAGCTTTACAATATGTTTTGTTAGTTGGTATACTAGCATTGATTTAGGTACATCATACCAAAATTGATTTAAGTTGCATAAGTATTGATAGATAAATTGATTTAGGTACATCATAAGCCTTAAACATCAACCATATCACTTAATTTCATCGAACATGTATGCGACATAAACATTGATCCTGTTTTCTTAATTTTTCGGATGTAAACCCCAATGCTCCGGATGTGTGATCTGTTGAGATGTATACTTGGTGCACTCTGGGCGTGTGGCCCGTTGAGCGTGCGAATGTCTTTTGTACTTTTATTTATTGCAAGGAAGTAATGTATGGCTTTAAGCCTAGAATATGGTCAATTTTTAGGCGGAACTCTGTCCGTTTTTTCCTAGAAATATATATATATACACACACACACTAACCCCCACACACAGAGCTATATATATATACACACAAACCCCCCCACACATAGACAGAGAGAGATATATATGTGTGTGTGTGTATGTGTGTGTGTGCGCATGTGTGTGTGTGTGTATATCTCATCATCACCATCCATGATGCTGTGATTAGTAGGTTAGGACTTGCTTACACTTTTAACTATGCGTGAACCTAAGTGTACACTTTAGGGTATTATATCATTATATGAAAGCTTAATGTCTACTTAGTGGTGTGTGAATGTAAACCCCAATGATCCGGATGTGTGACCATTGATATGTATATTTGGTGTACTCCGAGCATGTAGTCCATTGAGCATGTGAATGTCTTTTGCAGTTGTATTTATTGCTTTTATGATAATATATGGCTTAAAGCCCGGGATATAGTCCATTTTTAGGTGGAACTATATCCGTTTCTTTCCAGAAATATAACTAGAGAATGTCTTTTGTACTAATTTAAGTGGGAATTGAAAGCATGAAAATAACTGGAGAATCAATGAATGAGGAAGCTAAGAGATGAGAGGGACAGAAGGTGAATGTTGATTTGAGGTTCTGGAAATTAAACAAAAGGGGGTTTAATAAGGGCTAGTGGTAGCTACGGAGTTCTTATTTGAGGTGAAAATGATTTATTTAGTTAGTTATTCTTAATTATAATCACCTATCTTTAGATTACATTAAATATATATGTCTTTGAAGCAATCTTTTAGCCAATAAGTGTCTTATCTCTCTTTTTTTTTTGTGCATCTATTACAGAAAGGTCTATGTATGTAACTGGAATTAGAACTGATATATTACATGATAATCCGTGTGTTTTATATTTATTATGTTTAATACATGACCACTTATTATGAGTTTTGTTGCAAATTAACATGGCCACTTATGACCACTTATAAGTTTTGTTGCAAATTAACACAATGCAATTAAATTTTTTTCTATTCTTTGGAATTTTATGTGCAAGAACAATTCACAAGAGACCTCGAGCATGAGGCACTAGTGAGAAGAGAATGACAACAAAAGGTGCATGTAAGGGTGAAAAATAAAGTGAACAAGGCTAGGAAGGATCCTCCGAAGAAGATCATTCCTTGGATGATGGATGATCTTCACGCATCATTGAAGAACAAGAGGGAAACTAATAAGGAATTTAAGAAGCGATCTGACCGAAACAGGAAGAACAAGACAGAGGGACCAAAGGCTAAGATTGGGCACAGTCAGGGGTCAATATCACCTACAATGTGGGCTAAGAGACTGGTATAAAAAATAAAAACTAAATCATCAGAATACGTGGTTTTTAACTTTGTAATGTTGCTAATGTAGAGAGATATGTGTGCATCTGATAGACGAAGCAATTAGGAAGAAAACCTTTGGTTGCTGAGTTGTTTGCTACCACTCATTCAAATGTTGATGAGAATGGTCAGCGGATTTGGTGCGATGCTCACGCCCAGAGTGTTTATGTAAGCACTATAGCAATACTTCGATTTAAAGTTAGACGAGTTAAATCTGTACACAAGCTTCTTGCTTGACTTTTTTTATTCATTCTGATAATGCAGGAAAAATATGAGGAACTGAAAGCAGGGACTAATGTGCAAGTCGGTTCTGCAGCAGATGATCACTTGTTCTTTAAGGCTTGTGGTGGTTGGAGTGTGAAGGGCACTATATACAGACTTGGAAAAGAGGGTCCTGCCCTATTTGAGAGACTGACCACGTCTAGGCATAGTAGCTATAGCACTTTGTCGGCATATTCCTCCCCGATAGTTTCCCAGCCCCAGGATCAACTGCAAACGACGCAAAATGAGCTGCAGACGACCCAAGCTCGACTACATTCGACAGAGGAGGAGTTAAGGAGTACTAGGGAGGACTTGAGTAGTACTAGGGAGGAGTTGGAAGCTACGAGGAAGCAGCTGGATGAGCAAAGAATTGGACTGCTAGAGCTTAATGCTCGATTTGATAGCATCTCGGTGCTCCTTGGCCACCCCACCCGTGTGGACAACTCTTAGGCGTCGTCATAGATTTAGGTATGTATGGTTGTAACCCTTAGCTTAGTTGGATGCATAATTATAATTGCTTGAACACTTGAATATGGAATATTGGTCTCGAGACTTCATGTAAGCTAGATAACCATTTTGGGTGATGTTGCGAAAATTGTTGGACACGGAACTATTGTACGCGGTAGTTGTATTTTTGAAACGCGAAACTGCGAAAATTTTGGTGTAATTTGGGATTTGTGATGCCAAATGTGTGGCACGTACTTCGAGATATTGTATTTAGGGGCAAATATGGCCCGGATGTGTAAATAGCATGATGTGTAAAATATAGGTGGTATGTTCACATGGGTAGAATTATTATAAAAAATATATGCAGGTCAGAGATCCAAATTGAAATCACGGTCTCTAATTGAGACCGAAACTGAAGTAGTCTCCAACTTAGCAAAAAAAGGGCCCCGATCTCTGGTTGAGACCAAAATAAAAACCAGTCGCCAATAGAGACCGAGGTTAGCGGTCTCCACTAGAGACTGATCCATTTTGGTCTCAAATGTAGACCGGGACATTTTGATCCCAAATGGAGACCAGTCATTTTGGTCTTAAATAGAGATCGGGCAATGTTGATCTCAAATAGAGACCAGGCAATTTTTGTCTCAATCAGAGACCAAAATATTTGGTCTCTAATTGAGACTACTTTAGTCTCCAATAGAGACCAATTTGGCCCAGTCTCCAATGGAGACCATGGCAGTTTAGTCTCAAAATTCGGTCTCAAGTAGACACAGATGTATGCAATTTGGTCTCCAAATTTGAATTGCTACCAAGTTTTTGGAGACCGACACTTTTCGGTCTATGTTCGGTCTCCAAAATTAAATAGAGACCAAGTTTTTTATTTTGGAGACCGAATTTTTTGGTCTCAAATGGACTGTTATGTTGCAGTGATACAGTCTATACCATGAACAACCATGGTGGGACTCTCCTCGAGCCTTCAAATGAAGTCAAACTCATACCCCTCGAGGTGGAATGTCATGACCAAGTTGTTAAGGTTGACAGTGACCTTGAGAAAGCTATAAAAGAATCCTTCATCCAGACACTTTGAAAGTATAAGGACCCTATGCTATCAATGAAGAAGTGCGACCAGGATTTTGTAGGTTGGTCACCCCTATGGGCCAACCATTTCCAAGACCTAACATATTCACAACCATTGGACGTACTTCATATAAAAGGCAAGAAATCCTTCATGGAGTATTCTATTTTGTAAGGACTCATCCTTCATGCCCCATAAGGATGCATCAAAGACCCATGGGGACTGTGCATACGATAGCCTTCTTCAGGGCCTTGCTATATAAGGGTTCAACCTTAATTTACCTATCTTGCACTTTTCGCCCATAGGGGATAAACTTGGTGTCTGCATTGCTCTTCTTTATAGTCTTACCATAGAAGGATCTAGGCCTTCTTTGGCCAATCTTAAACCTTTGCCCTTGGGGTTGAAGTTTATACCTAAATGTTGCGCTTCTTCATGGCTTATCATAAAAGATTCTATCCCATCTGTGGCCAATCTTACTACTTTAGGCCATAAGGTCTAAGATTCGTGCTTATGTTGAGGGATGGGATTTGTGCCCTAACTCAAAAAACCCGCAAAACCCGCCCCATTTATAACAGATATGGGTACAAAAAATTTTTAAAAAATGGATATGAGGTGGGTACACTGAAAACGGGTATGCGTATGAGGGGTTCGGGTATAGGCATCACCCGCCCTATACCCAGACCCGCCCCATACCCGAATTTTTTTAGGAGTAAAATAATTTGTTGAGTAGAGTTTTGAGCTTTGAACATTGGTAATTCATTAAAAATAAGCCTAATACCCCAACCCAACCCTAATTATGCAATCTATCCATTTATGTCATTGATTTAATATGCCAATATATGAAGTCACGCTACTTACGACTCACAAACCTAAAATCCTAACTTATTTGTCGTGTCCCTCACTCTCTCATTTGCTATGTCTCTTACTCCCTCATTCCAGTCATTTACAGAATGCAATTTTTATTCATGAGCTAGGTATGACCTCTTGCACCTAATCCAATAGATATTGTATTTCTTTAGAACAATCGTTCTAATTAAATTAATTTTATGAATTTCTTTAGCTAAAAAAAATTATCATATCCGATGGGTATTATATTTTAATATCCGTATGTACCCGAATAAAACCTGAAATACCTTACATACCTGATGGGTAGGAGTGTGAGGATAGATTTTGAAAACCCGATAGGTATGGGTGGGGGTATGGGGATGACTTTTAAAAATGTTTTGGGTGCAGATATAACTCTACCCACCTTACTCGCCCCACACCTATCCCTACTTACATTACCCTTATTCATGACCTTGCTATAGGAGCCTCTAGCCCTTCCTCAACCAAACTTGCACCTTTGGCTTAGAGGCTAAAGTCTATGCCTGTGCAACCCTCTTTCACAGCCTTACTATACTAGGCTCCAACCCATTCTTACACCTTTAGCCCCTGGAGGCTTAAGTTCATGCTCATGCTACCCTCCTCCATTGCTGTGCCATAAAAGGTTCATCCTTTCTTTAGCCAATATTATAATTTTAGCTTAAGGGCTAAAGTTCATGCTAACAAGGATCATAGCTCTACCATAGGAGAAAGTATATGTCAACGCTATTCTTTATAGCAATTCCATAAGAGGGTCTAGCCTATAGCCTATAGGGCTAAAGTCCATGCCAATACTATTCCCCCATTGTGGCCTTGCTATGTGAGGGTCTAGCTCATTCTGCCACAATTAGCCTCTACAGGTTATAATATGCAACAATGTTGTCTCTCTTTCATCGCCTTGCCATAGGAGGGTCTAGCCCATTCTTGCACCTTTAGTCCTAAGAGGCTAAGCCATGTGCCCAATCTTCCCCCTTTATGGCCTTGCTATATGATGGTCTAACCACTCTTGCACCTTTATCCTGTGCGCCAAAGTTCAAGCCCATCCTAGTTTTCGTTATAGCCTTGACATAGGAGGGTCCAACCCGTTTTTCACTTTTACCTATAGAGGCTAAACTTTGTGCTAATGCTACCCTCCTTCGTGGCCTTACCATAGGTTGGTCTAGCTAATTCTTACAACTTTAGCCCCTAGGGGCTAAAATCCATTCCAAACATCGCCCTTCTTGATGGCCCGTTGGAGGATTCAACCATTCTTGCACCTTTAGCCCCTGCTTAAGGTCTATATGCATACTTCCCTCTATGATGGCATTGCCATTGAAGCTCCAGCCTATTCTTACACCTTTAGCCCTTAAAGCTTAAAAATTTGTGTTAGCGTTTCGTTCATGGCCTTGTAATATGAGGGTCTAACCTATTCTTACAACTTTAGGCCCCATGGGTTAATGTCTATGGCAACAATGTCCTCCTTCACGGCCTTTCCATTAGAGGGCTCTAGCCATTCATGGCCCATCTTGGACCTTTAGCCTCTATGGGATAAGATTCATGGAAATGTTTGCTGATTTTATCCAATTTTATTGTTACCAAATTTGGAGGCCAAGAAGAAGGCTTAATGTACTCGGACAACATTGATCGCCAACACATGAATAATAAAAAACTCGACAGGCGCTAAAAATGCACATCTATTTAAAAAAATCTTAAACGATGCACATCCATTCAAAAGTAAGAATATGAAGACAATACAATATCAAGAGGCAACATAGTGTCAAAGGCATAGTTGTATCAGTACATCCAGAAAGGTGGTCAATGGCTACAAATCGGCCTAAAATAATATGCTAACATAGCTCATAAACAATAGAGGAAATATAGGCCCAAAGCTTACTATTGGAGGGGTCCCTCATCATTTCTAGCATCCTCCTCGTCGACATGAGACTCTAGATTGATGATAGAATCATGTGGAGTGCTGATGGTGTATCAATCTTCTCACTATAGATCTCGGTATCTTAAGGTGTGAAAGTATCATCTGAGCCCTCTTCTATGGCATGAAGGACCCACAATTTCTTCAACCAAGAGAAGACATAGGCAGGCCAACACATTAGATAGCCATGGAATCGTCGGCTCTAAGTTGGTCAAGTTGTAGAATAAATTGGTGATTATTGGTATCCCTTATTAGCGCTCATTCATAATTCCTCAAGGGATAGTGGTCACAGCACTTAGGGGGTTTACCAAAGCCTTTAAGAATGGCTCATCAAGCGACACACATAAATGGCAAACTATGACGCTTAATGCTTGAAGCTCACAAGGAAATGACCGAAAGAAAGCCATAAGCGGTCAGCCTCGACTATGAAGATTCAACCATAACCCTTAGGTGTCATAATTAGGTGCTTGGCAAAGTGTCCAACTATGTCAATGTGAACCTTTGACCATGAATGCTAAGAAACATCAATTCTTGGCTTCGTTATAGATGGTTAGACATGACTTGCTATGGAAGGATGGTTGTTGCTTAATGAACGATTAGCCACAACCTAGGCAGTCTTATTAAGTAAGGCCCATAAAGGTTCGGTCCCAATAAAGGTTGGCTAAATGGTCAGTTAAAGAAGGGCTTAAAGAGGTTGGCTATGAGGTTAAAGGGTTGGCAATAACCTTAGAATTATAGTTCACTACTCTCACAAGCATTCGTCCATGCATGGAGGGTCCAACAAGTTCCTGTGAAGACTAAGAGGGGTCAGCCATGCTCCCCCCTTGGGCAAGCCAAAGCAGTCACCATGACCTTTGGAAGGTGGCCTATCACGTGAGGCTCATAAGAACTCTGTCCAAACAAAGGCAACTGAACAAACCATTTATGCATCTGGCATGACCCTTAGGAGTTGACCCGTAAGCACGACACACAGATAGGCGCCCTAAGAGCAACCTCGAGGGGTTTCCTATAATCGTTGGAGGTTGGCTCTCAAAGAGAGCCCTTAAGAGAAAGGTTGGTCATAACCCCTAGGTGACAACTTCTAAGAGAAGGTCTTTAACCCTTAGGGGTTATTATCCACGTCCCTTCTAATATATCGTCATGATAGGAATTCCTCCACCTTAGCCTATGGTAAGATCGTGGCTCTCTCTTTCAAATGTGGCCTTGCCAAGGGCACCCTGCATCTCAAGGCTTAGGGATACGCACAATGAGGTTCCCAAAAATAAAAAAGAAAGAGAAAGAACAGAAGCACTTCAACAAAAAGTAATTGACAAAGAACACAGGCAAAGAGTTTATTTCGTTGATCAGATAAGTTCACTGACAAAGTCACGGGTTCGAGCCGTGGAATCAGCCACTGACAAAGTCAGGTTAGGCTGCCTACAATACACCCCTTGGGGTGCGGCCCTTCCCCGGACCCTGCGTGAACGCGGGATGCTTGTGCACCGGGCTGCTCTTTTTTTTTTTTTAGATAAGCTCACTACAGCAAGACAATCACATTGAGACATAGAATAACCCTATTACAACACACCATGCACCTAGAAAACTAATTGATGGCCTTAGTCCCTCTTTGGGCACTAAGCCTTCCCGAGAGGAAGAATAGATAAGGTTGAGCTTGCAGTGTCCTCGTCATCTCTTGCACTAGCGGTAGGAAGCCCGGGCCTCCTCCTCATAACACTACATCAGGATCTAGCCACATTCCAAAGCGATATCACAAGGAATTCTCAAATTCCTTAGCTAGATCTAGAGTGATCATGATAGGGAGGGTCATAGAGTTGAAAGCTCCATGAAGTCTGAAGTCATGGAAAAACCCTTGAATGAGCTCTAGAATCCCGATTTGGTAGACATGAACTTCTACCCTAGATGTCCGAATAGGAGGACACAACCTTTGTTAGTTAGCAGGAAGAGCCCTAGGAGGTGGAGGGAGTGACTTATCATTTAACTTCTCAAATATGAATATTGTAATGACACATGCTACCATTTTAAAACTCCCAAGAAAAGTAAAGACCATTTTTACAAGCAAAAAGAAGAAGAAGATGAGGAGCAACTTTCTTTACATTCACCCTTTTTCATACTTACCAATAATCATGGGAGATTGAGGAACCGCTAATGCACATTTCAACTTTCTACCCCACAATGCGTGCAAGTAAAATGTAAGCAACTAAATGATGTGGCAAAGTTAAGACCTTTTGCCATGTTATTTGCCATGTCAACACTGGGGAATAAGGTGAGCCAACCCTAGAAAGCCTTTTAACTTCCATGTGCTTGATAAGCCCAGGTTCACATGGAAAAGGGAAAATACAATGAGCTTACTGCTGCTATACATAGTAATAGTGTCACCTCAATTATAGAATTGCACACCTCAGAATTACCAGTATTGTTAAGAGGGTAATTTTCCCTTTCATGAAGCATCATTGTCAGTTCCTTTTCCCTTTTTCACTCAAAGATTACATTTTTAAAATTACAGTCTTTAACTATATCTTTTTTCAATCCCTGAATGATTGTTGGAAGGGCTTCCTGTGAGATCCAACCTCCAGGTTGGCCTTTCTTGCAGGTTAAAAACACACCATTTGGATAATTCCGATGACTGTTAGGTGCAAGTGTACTCTTCCAACTTATCATCACTTGTTTGTTTGGAAGCAAACTCCTTACAACATTCGAATGCGTCTTCAATTGCCAAACCCCATTCATTTAATCAAAAGACAAATATGTGCAATCTCATTACAAAAGTAGCAAAACCCCTAATTGGACTTGATTCAGTCCATGACCTTAACATTTATGCCCTAAACTATTGTACTACAAATTGATGCCAAAATATTGAGCTAAGAAGAAACCCAAGAATGTTTATCTCAATATTTAAGAGTACTAAGATACTACTCATCCCACTTTACTGCTTATCGCTAATTCTTATTGTTCACATGGTCTCGACTGTTCATAGCATTCTTTCATATAAATGCTTAAAACTATTTATCACCCGTTAGTACTTAATATAAAATTTACTACTCTTCACTAGTAATTCTAATAATTGAAATGAGAATCACAACCTGTCAATTGTCAAATACTTGTTCACAATGTAACATACGTATGGCAGCTGCCTCGTTTCGCCCGCTCCCGCGCTTGCAGCCCCTTATATAGCGATCATTCGGGGTTTGAGTTCTTATACTGTAATACCACCCACGTTTTACCTTTTATCAAAAATACAACCCATGTTCTTTTTTATTCAATTTTACCACATATTCTTTTATTCCATGCTCACAACTACCACTCCGGACTGTAGTGACTGGCTTTCATAAGTTTACTTTATTTTTCCTTTATTTTTATAGGTTTTTCTTTTGTTCCTTAATCCTCATTCCTCTGTCTTTCTAGAGAGAGTGAGATAGGGGGGGGAGGGAGAGACATCAGTTCAAATCAAAATCTGCCCACACTGCGTTGTCCATGTGCGAAGCTCCATGGGCTTCAATTCTCCCTTCTCTCCATGGCCATATTCCACATGTTGTCAATGTGCTTTGGCTGCAATTACAAAATATTTCTTTTTTCTGCCAATCCATATGAAGATTGAATTTGAGAAAGTTCGAACATGAATTTGCAGAGTCAAATTGATTAAACAGATATGAGAGGGGGGGAGAGAGAGAACCTATTTTTATTAGGTGTTTTGTAAAAACATGGGGTGATTCGATTCCCCATCTTTTTAGATGAAGCAAGAGGCATCCTTCAAGGAGTTGTGACTCCTCTGTGATTACGCAATTCATTCTTGCTTGATTAAACTGTAATTTCCCACTAATGAACTAATGGCTCCTCTGTAAATGGTATTTACCATATTCTGCAATTTAGTTTTCAAAAGTTATCCAAATTTCAAAATTGAAGTTAAAATCAAACCAAACCAGATTATCAAAAAATTGAAAGGGAGAGAATCTAACGAAATTGTGAGTGGAAACTTTGATACAACAAAGGATGCGATGAGGCTTGATAGATCAGTTCGAAGGCCATAGATGATGAAGGGGTCGAAGAATTTATAGAGGAATGTGTTGATTTTGCGGATTTGTTTCTTTCCACTTTTTCTCCAAATATTTCTTCAGCAACTCAGATTCCATTCTCTCCCCCTCCCTTCCCATACGAACTGAAAATTGAGGGAAAAATTGGTAGAGAAAGAAAAATAAAATGAAGTTGCAACAACCGGTTACTGGGAGATATGAGTGGTGGTTGAGATAAGGGATAAAAGTTGAGTGATAAACTTAAACAAAAAAAAAGATGGATGGTATTTTTGATAAAAAATAAAATCTGGATAGTATTATAATTCAAGAACTCTTCGGGGTTTTAGTGCTGCAGTAATCCGAGTTTTCCCAAGGTATTTGGCTCTCTCTCTCTCTCTGTCCCTCTCTCTCTGACTTCCTCTGGGCGCAGCGGTAAAATTAAGAGAAGGGGCGCCAAGCAGCCATGGAAGAGGGTTCTTTTTCCGCTTCTGCTTCTTCACTACCCCCTGATTCAACTCCATTAATGGCCTCTGGTGGCGCTTCCAAGTTCCTTGCTAACCTTCCCTCTCGTGGCCTCTTCTCTGCTACTGTTTCATCTTCCAATTTGGTAATCTCTCTCCCCTTTTCTCCCCTCTTAATCATTGCCCTAAACCCTAGCTCTGTTATTGCGGAATTGGGCATTTAATTTTTTTTG
>NCQV01049735.1:4373-15615 GCA_002740545.1 Lophocereus schottii
TTAAGTGTCTAGGGTAACTATACCATTGCCTTTTCTACAGCTTTGCCCTTATTTAACAATTAGTAGGTAGATAGTTGTTGTAATTAATTTTGTTAGTTAACCTATCATATTCGTTGATTTCATCAGCTAATTAGATTAGCTATGACTAATACTTCTGCAAAACTACTAGTTCTAGTCGGGTTGCCTACCTTTCCCTAGGTGCAAATTTAGGGTGTAATACAAGCTATTCGGCCTGGTTAACCATCATATTCTTTTGGATGTATCGGCCTATCATACTTCCTTTTGGATATGTCATTCAGTTCTTATCTCCTATACAAGAGATCTGGTCAACTCCTATTCAGTTCTTATCTCCTATACACGAGATCTAGTCCACTCCCATCCAATCTTAGAACAACAATCAAAAAAATTTCCGTAGAAGATGATTATTTTTATATTCTAGTAGTAGATGCTTGATATACTGGTTTTTTCATTGGGAAATATGGGTTAAAAAATGATAAAGTTGATTGAGATTGGCAGAACTGGATTGAAGTGGATTGAATTTTTTTTTTTTTAATACGATAGGTAGAAGCTGGTTAAAATAGTAGGAAGTAGGTTGAAGTTATTGGAGTGGCATGAGTTGAAGTGGGTATTGTTTTTGTTTATTAAAGTTATTTAAGTGAGTTGACATTAGTAAACTAGAATTTACCAATGAAAAGAATAGGACCTAAGATTTATATCTCATATAAGCATTTAAGGTAAAGGAAGACGCGAAAGAACATAGAGGATATATTCACGATAGTGAGTGGAATAGGACTTCCTCAATATCTGCAATTTTAGAGCCACATTGAAATAAGTGGGGTTCTAGACTCCACCATAAAAGCTACGTATATTTTCGTATTAGATTAGAAAGAAAACATAATATATAAGGACCGCATAAGATTGCACAATTTGTTATGATAATTTATTATCTAGAGACTCCACAAAAAAGAAAATTTGTAGATCCATCCATGGTACTCTAGCCAAATTTAAACCTGTATTTTATTATCTAAGCTAAATTCTACTGCAGTGACCCTGAGTAGAGTTGAGGTAAAACTTGTGCTTTGTTGTAGAATTAGAAGCCAGATGTTATGGGCAAATCCCCATATGCTTGCATGCTAAATTGATAATACATGTAGTCACGTTCTTTTCGTAGATATATTGCAGGTGTGGAATGAAAATGAGTAGGAATGAGTAAGAAGAAGTGGATGAGAGTGGGTACGAGTGGGAAGAACTGGGTGAAAGTAGGTAGGAGTGGTTTGTTGTATGTGAGAGTGGAAAGGAGTTGGAAGGAATGGAATGAAGTACAATTATCGATATTAGTCATGTAAATAATTTATGTAACATTATAATAATTAATGATGATAATAATAATAACAATAATAATAATAATAATAATAATAATAATAATAACAATACTAATAATAAAGAATTAATAATAGAAACAATAATTAATCATAATAATTATTAATATTAATAACAATAATTAACAATAAAAATTACAATAATAATTCTTATTCATATTCATAATAATAATTATAATAATTATCAATATTGATAATAATAATTAATATGAATATGAATATTAATACTAATAATTATTAAACTAATATTAATAGTAATAATAATAATTATAATTATAATAAATATTATTAACAATTATTAGTAAAAATTACAATAATAAATATTAATAATATTAATAATAATTATAATATTATTGTTAATAATAAATAATAATAAAAATAACTGATAATATTAAGCAAAATAATTAGTATTATTAATGTTATTAATGTTAATAATTAATACATAATAACTAATTAATTAATAATAATTATAATTAAAATTATAAATCATTACTATTAATTTTTTATTAATTAATAGTAATTATAAATAATAATTATTATTATTAATTAAAATAATGATCATAATAATAATTTTAATTAATAAACAAGTAATAATGAATCAATAATAATTGTTATTCATAATAATAATAATTAACAATAAAAATTTGAATATAAATTCTTATTAATATGTAAAATAATCTTCAATTTTTTAACGTTAATTATAATAATTACCAATATTAATATTAATATTAATAATTATTATTACAGATATTGTAATGATTATTATTACTATTAATAAATATTGGTAAAAAATATAATAATAATTATTATTAATATTAAGCACTATTATTACTTCTAATAACAATAACAATAATTATTATTATAGCTAATAATAATAAAAATTACTGACTACTAATGTTAATATTACTTCGTAATAACTAAAATAATAATTGATAATAATTAATGTTAATATTAAAGATAATTACAATTAATTGTATTATTTACTGGTAATAATTAATAATAACAATTCATAATTAATAATAATTATTTTAGTAACAATAATTATCATTGAGTAATAAAAATAATTTTAATCATTAATAAAAATAATTATTAACATTAATAATATTAATTAACAGTAAAATTACAGCAATAACTCCTATAAATAATCATAATAGTCATAATAATTGTTAATATTAAAAATAATAATTATTAATATTAAAATTAATATTAATAGTAATTATTATTATTATTAATATTGACAACAATTATTATAATTACAATTATTCTAATAACTACTATAATTAGTGAATATTAATAGTAATTAAAATAATAATTAAGATTAATATTAATAACTATTATTATTTCCACTAGCAAATAGTATAATAATAATTATCATAATAATCATTACTATTATTGAAAATTAGTAATGATTATAATAATAATTACCATTTATATTGAAAATATTTATTATTATTACTGTAAATAATAACAATTATTAATATTAATATTAATCGAAAAAAATTACTAATTAATCATGTTAATAATAGTAAATATTAATAAAAATAATAAGTAGTAATATTAAGAATAATAATTAATAATAATAATTAATAAAAATAATCATTAATATTAGTACATATTATTTAGTAATTAAGTATTAAATTAATTAATAATATTTATTATTATTAATTATTAAAATAATGACTATTAATATTATTATTAATTATGAATATTTATTAATAATAAGAATGAAGAATTAAAATAAATATTAATTAATTATAAACGTACTAATTACTTAGAACAATAAAATAATTGTTATTATTAACTAACAATAATAATTACAGCGATAAGACTTATTAATAATAATAATAAAAATAATCATAAAAATAAGTAGGATTGGGTTGGAGTAGGTATTTATTTTATGGTGTGGAAAGGAGTGAGAATGAATGAGAAGAAGTGAAAAGTAGTGGTAAAGAGCGAAAAAGAGTGAGAAGGAGTGAAGTGGGAGGATTCACCCATCACAAGAACCAGTGGCAAAGTCAGAAATTTTGGAGAGGGGCATCGGAAATAATAATGCGCAATGGTAAGCTGACCCATTTAGTACCTCAAACCCAATGTTGGGCTTGCTGGAAAAGCCTAAAAACCAAACTTATCTTCACATTCTAAAGTACATGTCGACGCCTAAACCTTCCAAAATCACAAGACTTACACATGGAATCTTAATTCCTATCCCACATTTGCAAAAACGAATAATGAATGAAATTAAAAAGAATAATGAACGAAATTAAATGCAAAAAAAATAAATAAAGAGAATGACTGTATTAGGGTTCAAACATGTAACCTCAGGTTAACCCCATAGATATAACAAGCACGCCCCAATCGGCTAGGCAAGCAAATCTTCAAGCAAAGGCCAACAAACACAACTATATAAGGGAAAAAAAAAAGATTTTTGGTCAGGCTCAAACTCATGACTTCAAAACGCCTCCCAGCATACACAACAACTACAATACAACCACTCAAGCACACATGTCGTCCTGTAAATGTTCGCCACAATATTTATTTGTATGAAACTTCTTAATTTTTTCCTCTTGAGAGGGGCATCGGGTGACATCACTGCACCCACATTGGATCTGCCCCTAACAAGAACAGGGCCGTGATATCACTGTATGTTGCGTTAAAACTTCGAAGTTCAAAACCAAACGGTGTAATGAAACTGTAGCGCAGCGACCAGAGTCTCAGACCAAATGGGCCGCTTTTGATCCATAATAAACCACCAGTTCACCACATTCCCAGAAAAACGGAACACCAATCACTAGAGTGAATTTGCTCCCTCAGGCAACTAAGGCAAGCAAGCCCCGTCCCCGTCCCCCGAAAAAATAAAGGAGAAAAGAAATCCGCCTCTTTTGGTTTATGATTTGCAACGTAAGGAATTGAGTTCAGCACAAGGCACGGAATATGAGAAAATATTTATTTTGGATACACCATTCATGCAACAGCGCCTGTAGCTCAGTGGATAGAGCGTCTGTTTCCTAAGCAGAAGGCCGTAGGTTCGACCCCTACCTGGCGCGATGCTTGCTATTATTTTCTTTTTGGTTTCCCCATTCTTGATGAGCCTGTTTCTGCTTTTAAAATATTTGATATTTTTACATGTTCTTTGTGCAATCGTACGTAATTGATCCCATTGCTGACAAGACTTTGTGCATGTGGATCGAATTTAGGTGAACTAGACCTCAGGTTTACAAGTTTGCCTCTTGCTAATTTGTACATGGTGATGATATGTGTTTTGCAATTAAGCACTTTTTAACATGTCATCTTGATTTATATTAATGAGTTCTATCACTTAAAATATCAAATTTTTATAACTATAATTAATTATAAATGGTAAAACTTTAATATTTCGTCGATTATGCTTGACATGTATAAAATGACACTCTAATCAGATCAACTCTATTTACGAATACGTATTACGCGGGCAATTATAAATGTTAAAAGTTATAGTTATAAACATGATTTTATACAATTTATAAGTTGCAATACCCCTTCGGTGTCCAATCATATCGCTTTTTTCAATTTAATATGATAATGTAAAATGTGGTGATGTATATCTTGCGGCACGAGTCAAGACACTTTTAAATATCTTACCTCACTTTGAATCAAAGTGTTCTATGATTTCAAATACCAAATTTTCAATAATTACAATTAATCATGAATTGTAAAACTTTAATGTTAATCACTTATCTGTCTAATCGATGGTTACAAAATGAAACTCTAATTGAATCAACCTTATTCGCGAAGACATATTATCATAAACACAATTTTATAAATATGAAAAATAAGCCATCCAGATGATTGGCAATATTTGAGGCTTAGTGGAAGATGGCTCGTTTTTGAGTTCTTAGTAGTCATCATTTTATACCGGAAAAATTGATTGTGAAATAAAGAAATTTTTTTTGGGCAACAACAGATGAGATGGATTCCTTCAATGATAAGCCATCCAACATTTAAAATGAAATTCTGAATAAAAAAGTTACGATCCAAAATATCAACATGAAACCTTCAATCAATAGAATCTAATTTGAAAGATACTGATTACTTAACTTTCCCCTCAAATTTCAACTTTTCAATAATACAACTTGAAAAAAAGAACCACAGAACCACCATAATTTTTCTGATTGGAAAGATCTGCTAATATAGTGTAAATTCTGTAGAGGGGACCTTCCATAGACATGAAGGATCGCTCTTGAAATATTTGTAGACACAACATAACATCTTGAGATGATTCAACGCCCAAAAACTCCAAACAAGTGCATAAAAACCAGGACAATGCAAATTCATACTCTCACACAATTGTACAGACCAAGATGAATAGTAGGATCAATCTAACCTCATAACTAGGGAGACAATTTCTAATTAACAAAGAAAAATAAATCTGAAGGGATAACTATAATCGCCTTTGATTCCGTGCGTGAAAACTTAGAGATCAAAGAAGTCAGACCTTTCAACCATAATAATATGACAAAAAAAACCCTACTAGTACGAATAAGCGGGATAATAGAGGAAAAAAATTGGGTTGAAAATGGCTGAAAAATGACTGCCTTCGGCCTAAAAGTTAACATAAGCGAGAAGAAAGTGTCTCAAGTACACTCGCCATCTCTCTCTCTCTGTGTGTAACCTCCTGTCCTGCACTTGTTACTTTGATTGTCTTAAAGAAAAAAGATGTTTTTGTTAAGTATGAGATCTAATTAAAAGAATTTAAATCAAAATGATCTAGTTTTGTGAAAATCATTGTGAGAACCCTCATCTAAAAAATTTTCTCTTTTTGGTTCGTTAGATGTTTTAAACACTTATGTTAAAATCTTTTCAAAACAAATACATATGATATAATGAAAGGTAATAAGAAAGATAAAAAATAGTATTTATACGACATTAGGCACATTGAAAATACAAAAGCTAATTGATTTAAACAGCTTGCTAAATTTTTAGATTTAAAACTCCTTATTTCATAGATGTAAGTCCTTCTTTTCCACAAATATATTCAGCTTGTGTATATGCAACCTAGTACGACTATTTAATAGTGAACTTAGAAATGTAATAGTGAACTTAGAAATGTATATAGCAGATGAATTTTGTTGAACTTTTTTGATACAAATGTCTATTAAAGTTCTCCAAGATTCAAAATATGTAGTGATTGCGTCTATGTTCCACCAATATTGAGGCTTTGGGCAAAATATCATAGCTTCTAGGATGTAACTGAAATGTTTGCTTAACAATAGTCTTGGTGTCTAACCTTTGGTATTTTGTCGTGTTTGACAAAAATCTTTTCCTGGATAAGAGCTCTAAGCGTGTTTTTGCCATTGTTATTACTAATATAGCTCAAACATATTGAAATTGACTTTCTCACTAGTTGTTGTTCAGAAGATAAATTGTGGCACACAAAGTTAAAGTTGAGATGAAAATGAAGGATTTTATTTTGGTTGAATTTCTGAATAGTTCCCCTCATTGTGCATGGTGGTTACATGAATAGGACATGTAGTAGGTGGAATTTGAGCATGCGAACATTTATATTTTGGGGGAGAATTTCTTTGCCATGAGGCAAAGAGGATTTTTCTTATGCATAGCTATCCCTGGGACGACATCATAATCATTGTCTTCCTTCTTCAAACCAGAAGGCAATTCCCAGTCAAATGAGTACAGCAAATTGGCAAGTGCAATCTCAAATGTAGCAACGCCCAAAATCATGCCAGGGCATATTCTCCTGCCTGCTCCGAAAGGGATCAACTCGAAATCACGTCCTTTGAAATCAATTGGACTTCTTAAAAACCTTTCAGGCGTAAACGCTTCTGGCTGATTCCAAGATTTAGAATCTCAACCAATTGCCCACACATTAACAACTAATAAGGTTTTAGGTAATATATCATATCCTTGTATGCGACACTTTTCAAATGTTTCACGAGGAATTAGTAATGGGTCTGTAGGTTGTAATCGGAATGTTTCCTTTACTACCGCATGGAAGTACTCTAACTTTGGGAGATCTTCCTCTTCAATAAAACTCTTGTCCTTGATAATAGTTCGAAGTTCTTCCTGCGCTTTCCTCATCACCATGGGGTTTCTCATGAGCTCTACCATTACCCAAACAATCATGCATGCACTTGGATCTCTTCCTGCTAATATTATGTTCTACAGAAAACATCATATTGGCTTTGTTTATTTCCCATAATTAATATATCAAAAATTAGCCTATATCACCTTAGCATTTGCCAAATGTTTATCTATCTTCATCTTGTACCATATCAGATGGTCTAAGTAAAATTTAACCAATGACAGCAATGCAAACTACGAACTCAATTTGGAAATACGTACCATTAACACTGCTTTGATGTGATCCAAAGTGAGCTCGAAAGAGAAGCAACGTTCCTTCTGGAGTTGAAGAAGAACATCAACAATATCTTGGTGATGATCATCATCTTTGAGCCTATTGGGATCAAGATGATCACTAATGATTTCATCATAAAATTTATCCAAATCCTTGAAAACTCTATCAAGTTTGGAAGACCGGCCACTTAGCTTATCAAGCCAACTTCCCACGAAAGGGACATAATCGGAGAAGAAGGGGACGGCTAATAAGCCTTCAGCTTCATTCAGGAGTCTCTAAAATCTACTCCATTCAAGACCTTCATCCCTATACCTGTTTGTACAAGAAACTTTTAGGCTCCGTTTAAACTTTGAAAGTTTTGATAGAAAGAAAAAAATTTGAAAAAATTACTTTTTTTTTCTTATATTTGGTTTAGAGAAAATCACCAAGAAAAAAAAATATGGAGGAAGTTGGGCGGAAAAATTGTTAAAAACAAGTGATAAAATTTTTCTTATAAAATTGTACGGAAAGTTTGAGGAAAATTGTCAACCTCCTCTAATATCGCATTACTTAGATGACATCAACATGATATAAGTAGTTCATCAACATTCAAATCTCATTCAAATTCTTGTATTTTTTTCTCAATTCAAATAAGAAAAAAAAAACTTATTTTCTCCCTACTTTTCTTCACATTTTTTTCCAACTTTTCTTTCCACCGAATTATCTAAGGACCAAATGGAGCCTTAGTCAACTTATTTGGACGCGACATCATCAATGTTGTCGTCGTTATCATCATCCTCATCATCATTATTATCAGAACTATTGCTACCATGACTGCTTTCGTCCCATGAATGGTGCCCCTATTTGACCTTTGAGATCAATTTTTGCCAATTTTAACTATTGGTTTGTCAAAATATACAGTGATTTACTCTGAAGTGCTGCTGCCTTTAGATTTGTGGTACATAATTCTTTCATAAGAATACAATTATGGAGTTTTACTAAGACATAATTTTAGAAATTAATGGTCGAAACGTTGCATTTGAGGCCGGAAAATGTCAAAGTGGATATTATTTTTGGAACAGAGATAGTATTTTAGCAACTATCCCTAATTTAGAGGTATTAGACATTGATTACACGCGCGCGCGCGCACACACACACACACACACACATATATATATATATATATATATATATATATATATAAACAAAACAAATCTCGTAAATTTATAACAAGTGTCATTCTCATAAAATTTTTAAGGCAATTAATAGCTTTATTTTGTATAATAAAAAGAAGTTAGTCAATTATGAATGAAAGATTTTCTTGTAGAAAAGATTTTATTAAAATTAATTATAATTCCAAAGATTTTCTTTCAAAATATAAAAAGACAATGCTCAATAATGATAAAACATTATGTTGTCTCACTTTTGATCAAAATAATTATATTATATCTACTTCCAACATTACCGAAAGTAATGTGTTATATTATAACAAAATAAATGCACCGGCTATGGATAATCTATGTGCATATTTAGTTTCTAATTTTTACCAAACTTTGACTCCTAGTGTGGAATATTACAAAGACACATAAGCACACACACACATTTTGATATTATATATCTTTTTTACCTTAAAAACGTAATTATTATCATCAAGAAATAATAAAAATTTATGTCATTTTCATAATGATAATTTTTTTTCCATCCATTTGAACATAAACACATGTGGCGGATTATAATAAAAAACGTGATAATAAAAATCTAATTTACTACCGAAAGAAAAAGGAAGTGGAATTGACAAAATAAATATATTTGCCAAAATTTAACTCAAAAACGTAACAATAACAACGTATTGCATGTAGTATACATGAATTCTTGCTAAGAATAAAACAATATATTTATTCGGACTAATATAATTGTATACTTCTTATTTTATCATATAATTATATAAAACATAATACTGGTTTGCAGAGATTATGGGTGTCAAAAATTAAATATGTGAGATTTTTATTGTCATTATAATAATAATAATAATAATAATAATAACATATTTATCATTATTATTATTAGAGATTTTGGATGCAACAAATCTGCATGATGGATCTTATGTACACAAGAAAATACCACGAGGATTTACAACCAAAAGGTACCAGTTTGTTCATAATTTTTAAAGTAAAAGAATCTAAACCGATATTAACAATTAGCGGTGTTAAAATTATGTTACTTTTAAAACATATTGGTATTGTTCTGTGTGAAAGCTTACTATATATTTTTTAATTTACACCATACTAGAGTCAAAGTGAGTATTAACAATTTTTTATAATAAGAGCATGTTTTCTTTAACAAATTCTTATCGTAATATTCTTACTATTAAACTACAGATAATTACTACAATTAAAAAATTTATCATTTGACCCAAAAAAAAAACTTATGAAATTTTCATGCATTACATGAATCCTCAATACTAGTTTATATTTAAAGACAACACTGAACGCTATAAGGTAACTTTTCCTTTTACATTGACGTACGTTAAAAAAAAAATTTCTAGAGAAAGAGAAAGGTCTCAAAAAAAAAGATAAAATACAAAAAAAAAAAGATTCTCTCCTCCTTTCACTCCATTCTTGAGCCTCACTCCTCCTTTCAGTTATTCTCCCTCCTTATCCATCCTCTATTTCTCTCCCTTACCTATTGTGCATGCACGCAAAGTTATCGCATGGCACCTTATTCTATTTATGACTTTGAGGTATCCACTATTATATAAAAACAATTTCTAGGGCCTTCTGTTTTGGAAATAGGTTTCCAGGTATCTACTATTTTAGATAAACTTATTAGTATGGGCCAATATTTTTTACGAAATTGTTACTGGGTGCAGTTTTCCTAACAACTTAGTCCTTGAACTTTTAGAAATTGCAGAATAGTCCATTGAATAGGAAAAATGTGCAAATGGGCTATTTTTAGATGTTCTTTCAGAAAATATGCTTATTTTAACTGATTAGACTTCTTATAAAGACTTTATGGGTACTAGTTACTACAATCTACTACTTATATCTTATATATTATAATTTCTATGGTTATAGGCCCACCATACTTAGCAAAAATAATTAAAACTTAATTAGAGAGTTTCGACCGTTACCTGAACTTAGTCGGCTTGGACTGTGGCGTTCTTCTAACTTCCGATTTATAGAGATTGCTAATCTCAACCACTCCTTCCTTAGATCAGGTACAATACAGATCCGTTTCGTTTCTTACCTCAGATCGTAGTCACTAATCAAGTTTTATGTATTTTTAAAGGATACTGGAACTTTAATCAGGAAAAGATAATATTTAAGACATAAGGTTCGATTGAATAACGTTCCCTACTAGGAAACTTCTTTTTATTGAAAGTTTAAAAGTGGAAATATTACAGTGGAATGCTTTAAAGAGAAACTTAATCTAAGATCATTAGGATTGCTTGTTCACAGAGAAAAGGAGAATCCCAACTTCTCTCTTGCTCAAGAATCCTCAAATGACCGTGTCCTTTTCAGCTCTCAACCTCTCT
>NCQV01049740.1:6301-19492 GCA_002740545.1 Lophocereus schottii
GCTAAAACTCAATTCAAGAGCAAAACCTTAAAACCAAGAGAGAGTACAATCAAGAAAATTTCAAGAGAATGGCACGTTATAAGCTAGTTGTGAATCAGCTAAAACATAAGAAGGGGAATGGATTTAGAATCAATGGATTATAAATGGGAAAAGGAAAAGAAAGGATAAATCCTAAACTAGTCTTTGGATACAGAAATCACCACCAAAGACTAATCTAGGTAGAACTAAGCCTGTTCATGGATACAAAAACAGCACCATGAACAAGATTAGGGCCCTTAAAGTACGGTTAAGATATAGAAACACCACTTAATGAAGTTTAAGACTACACTTGAACACCACCGTAATCGGCCTAGTTAGAGATAAGCGAGCTTAGTGTTTTAGGAGAAACAAGAGCAATGCTCTCAAATCTAATTTTACTTGATATTCGAAGCTTGGTTACAAATGAGCCTTCTAAAGGCCTTAAATAAAGGTTCTAAGGTAGCTATAGCGCTTAGGAGGTTTCCTTCTAAGGGAGGAAACCTTTAACTTATCCTAATGTAGCTTTAAACCTTGCTTGCAAAAACCAGTTACAATCAAGCATGATTAAACTAAGCTAATTACATATTTATTGGTCAGAATTAGCTAGATTATAAAGATTATAATCATCCTAAGCAAGTAAGCAAGCAAGTATGCAGCTGCCGTTATGTGAGAGAAAAGCAAAAAGCAACCTTGTCCCCTTTGTGCTTTACAGCTAGCCAATGAGAGACTTTCTGCCTTTCTTCACTTGTTTCTGATTGGTTCTTCAATTAGTTGCTCCATGACTGTCTCTAAGACTCCTTTAATTTCTATGTCAACCTACGTGGATGAAATTAGATGGCTGGAAAGACATCAAACACCAAATGCACCAATTAGGTGCAACCGAGCTTAATACTGCAGTTTGCAAGCTCTATTTGGAGGCCACCTTTCACGTGCAAAACATGGGCATGATTTGGATTTCCTTATATGGTTAGAAATCTCAAGGTGTCTTCTAACGCCTCTGCCTAGAATAACACATTTTAGAGATCGTTTGCCCATAAAAATACCCAAAATACTCAGACTGGTCCAAAACCGGCTCTTGCCTGTGCTGTTTAACAAAATACCTTGGTTCTCCTAGTCTACTTAATATCAAGCAGATTTATTTACATGCTTACATAGTTAAGGTAGTAAGGAACCAAAATATGTAAAACTTTCATATTTAAACCCAAAATAAGTCAAAGGAATGCAATACACAAAACTAGACTCATTTTTGGCTCAACTGGTAGTTTTGACAGTTTGGATTAAAAGATTGATTTAGATGGGTAAATAAAGTCCAAATGAGCTGAAACTTATTTTTTGAAAAGATAACTTCTTGAACTTCAAGCTCAAAGCAAAATATTGGACTTAGATCCCATACAGGTTGAAAGTATTTGGTTCCCAATATATGGCTATTGCACTGCTTTAAACCCAGAGCCTTCTGTTTCAAGTCCATTAATAGTTTGGACAAAAATACTTAATCTAAAACTGATTTAATTGCATAATTAAGTTTATTAGAATGTCAATAAACTCTCTTAGCAAAGAAATAAAAGTTAAGTTTAAGTTAATTACTGAACTAAAAACTGAAACAAGTTCAAAAAAATGATTAGAGCTAAATGAGGATTGCATGGGCTAATATCCATCACCTTGTGAGCCAGCACACATGCTTCATCAAAAGTGGTATAAACTTGAAGATCAAGCACATTAGCATACCAAAGATCAAGTCCTCCTAAGTATCTAATAGTGGTTTGCTCTTTGAGTTCTTGTAAATCACATTTGATTACAACCTTTTCAAATTCCCTTTTGCACTCCTCTACATTCAGATTGCCTTGAGTCAAGTTATGAAATTAAGAATAGCAATCTCGAACGTAGGTAGGCGGAAGAAACCTAGCCTTAAGCTTGGACTTCATCTTTTCCCATGTTTTGATTTTAGACTTTCTTTCTCTAACCCATTTAGTACATAGGTTAGTCCACCATAATGAAGCGTATTTTCTAAGTCTTAAGGCCACTAACTTGACCTTCTTGTCCTCTAGAATATCTTTGTACTCAAAAACTCACTCAAAAGTATGCAACTAGTCTAAAAACTCTTCTGGATCAAGGATGAAGCTTACCTTCAAACTCCGGTATTTCAACCTTGAAATCATTTGTATTAGCTTGCATCCGTAGTTCTGGTCTAGCCATTCTTATTGTCCTTACTAGATGAATCAATGTTACGACTAAAGACTTGCTCTTGTCTCCTTGGTTCAGATTCAAGAGATTCTTCATTCAACTTTTGCTTGTGCTTCAAAAAGGAACCAATCTGGTTTCATAGATACTTATTTTGAGCTTGAGTTTCTTAATTATGCTGAGCATCTTCATGAATCTTCTTCACTAGCATCTCATTCTGCCTTATAAGTGCTTCAAATATCTCTTCCAAACTCATGTTGGAACTCATCTTGCTTTCAGATTGTGTTTAAACTCACGCAAGGAATGAATTTGGAATTTGAGTGGGAATAATTCTTAAAAGTGGAGGGATGTACCCGACCAAGGAGAAACCATGATGCCAAATATGATGTGTCTTGGAAGGAAAACACAAACACTCAAACTTGAACTCAAAGCTAAAAGAAAAGCACTTTGAATTCAAGCTAAAGTTTTAGTGAATCCGTGTATGAATATATGGATGAAGGATAGGCTAAACTCTTGCTTAGATAGAGAATCACCACTAAACTTGAGTTTAGGGTCCCAAAATTATGATTAAGATATAGAAACACCACTTAATCAAGGTTTGGAACTTATTTGATGACCACCTTAATTGACCAAATGAAGATAAGCAAGTGAAGTAGTTAAAGGAACGAAAGCAAGGTGCCCTCAATTCTGGTTTTTCATTTTAATATCAAGGTCTGATTACAAAATATGCCTTGGTAAGGCATTAATACACCACCAAGAAAGCAACCAAGCAGTAAACAAGCTAAATGAGGTTTCCTCCCTAGGAAGGAAATGACTTAAACCAGCTGACCGATGCGGTTAAGGCTAAATTAGATTACATACTTGCTCAAATAAAATAATTACAACCAAAACATTAAGGAAAATAAAACAAATGATTTATTTAACTTTAATACATCTTAATAAGCTAATACATTAGTTTAATGTGGAGAAACACAATCGTAAAGCATACTCCCTTTTCGGCTGGCCAATCAGAATGCAAGGTGAGAATTCCTCCTTTTCGCTTTCATTGGCTAAACTCTTCCCAAGGCTTCATAGTAGCAAATGATGGTGTTCTTGGCTGCTAGACTCGTGATTGAAGCAAGCAAGCAGAGGAGAAGCTGGGCAAATGCACTTGAGAAGGAAGAACACGTAGCCAGTTATCGGGTTCTCAAAAATAGTTTTTAACCCGGTTTTATGTCCTTGTTTCCACCAACCAAAAGTGAGCATGATTTTAATTTTAGGCCATGGGGGGAATCCTTAGGGTGTGTACAAACCCCCTACACAGAAATCATGTTAAGTCTGTCTTAAGTAAGAGATTTCTACTAAAACACTTTACCACGCAGTTTTGGACTAAAACTGGCAGGTTGAACAAAATGCCTTGATCCCTTGACTTCGACTGTGCATGATTGACTTTGAATGCTTGGACCTTAAAGCTAACATCCTAAGGATCCCAAAAATGCAAAAATATCGAACTTAAGCCACAATGTAGCTTAAGAAATCAGATGAACAAAACCGAGTAATTTCTGGTTATTCAACCCGGTTGCAACTATTTGGCTTTTTTCCAAAATTTGAGCCATAGCTTGGACTTTGGAACTTGCAATGGACCTTGTTGGACTCTTAGGACCCTCTCGTTGTCTTGGCTGAAGGGGACTCCATCAATTACTGGCTTGATCCCGGGACCTTTTGCTTCACTTCCTTTGATAGTTTGGATAAAAATACCTAATTTGAAACTGATTTAATTGCTCAATTAAATTTATTAGAATGTTAACAAACCCTCTTAGCAAAGAAATAAGTATAAGTTGTTGAATTAACTTCAAACTAAAATAGGTTCAAAAAAATGATTGGGGTTAATTGAGCATTACATGGGCTGATATCCATCATCCTCCCCTTGTTAGAGAAACACCTCAAATTTAAACCATTAAATCTGGCTGAAATAACACCAACCACTCAAACAAGCCTTTTTTGTTTTTAAGCGTTCCTTTCCACTCATGATTCACATGGATTTAAATCTAGTTTGGACAGAAACCTTTAGATTATTTGGGATTCCATTGCTCACAAGCTCTAAATTCAAAATTAAAAGCTTGAAGCAACGATGTAATAAAGGGATTGAAAGGGGTTGGATTGATGTGGTGTGTTTATGCGGTTGTATGGTGGAGGTAGGAAGGAGTATAGAGGTGTATGGAGGAAACTATGGAGATTAACTAGGCTATGTGCACAACTCTCTCCATTGATAAGCCATGAACATATCTTACCCTAACCCGTAGGTTTAGAGTGAGATATGTCCTCCCTTTGTTTCGCTGCTTCTTCAATTTCCTACTATTCATCTTCATACTCATCGAACTTAGGAGATAGATCAAAGTTAACCTCATTGCCTTCTTAACGTTGATCAACTTCATTTAACACAGAGGGTTGTTAACCTTCCCTATTCATTTCAAACCATAGGGAGAGTAGATCAAATTCTTGTTGTTATAACTCGAGCTTTATTCGTTGCCTCTCAAGGTCCCTTTGTTGCATCTTGAGATCAGAGGCATCAACTTCAACTTTCAATTTGAGAAGTTTTCTAAAGGGCATGGTGGAGGTTGAGGGTTGTGTTCGGAATGTGTTTGGATTGAATTTGGTAAGCATGAGGCTCAGACAAGGATCTGAACTTGTTCTAATACCAAAACTGATGTATCTCTCAAGGGGTAAAACTCAAACTCAATTCAAGAAAGCTTAAATCAAAGAGCAAGTACAATCAAGGAAAACTCACGAGAAAGGAACATTAGAAGATGGTTGTGAATCAGCTAAAACATATCGAGCAAATGGATTTAAAATCAAGGGATTCTAAGTGGAAACAAAAAAAAGAAAGGATAGACACTAAACTAATCTTTGGATATAGAAATCACCGCAAGGACTAACCTAAGTAGAACTAAACTCTTACTTAGATATAGATATCAGCACTATGCTTGATTTTAGGGCTCTTAGGCTTAATTAGGATAGAGATATCACCACCTAATCAAGGCTTAAGACTTACTTGATCACCACTCTAATCATCCTTGTTCGAGATAAACAAGTTACGTGTTTAAATGAAATAAGAGCAATGCTGTCAATTCTCTTTTAATTTCAAGGATAAGAAGTTGAGTACAAACTGAGCCTTCTAATGGCATTAAATAAATGTCTTAAGGTAGCTAGGGGGCTTAGGAGGTTACCTTCTTAAGGAGGAAAGCTTTAATCCTACCTTAGCAAAACCAGCTACAGTTAAGCATGTTTTAACTAAGATAATTACAACTTTATACATCAGAATAAGCTAGATTACAAAGACAATAATCATCCTAAGCAAGTAAGCAAGCAAATACGTAGGTCCTCTTATGTGAGAGAAAAGAAAAAAGTGGCATGTCCCTTTTGCACTTTACGGTTACCCAATTGGAATCGTGCTGCCTTTCTTCACTTGTTCTCCATTGGATAATCAGGTGATTGCTTCATAATTGTGTCTGATAGCCTTCTAACTACGCGATCATGCAGTTAGAAAAGGATTGGACGCTAGAAGAGACTTCAACCACCAAATGCACCAATTAGGTGCAACCGGGCTGTAGCTAGCATACTGCAGGCTCTGATTGGAGGCCACGATTCTCATGTAAAACGTGGGCATGATTTGGCTTGCCACATATGGTTTGAAAGCTCAGGATCTATTCTAATGCCTCTAGTGTAATCACACGTTTTGGAGTTCATTTTCCCTGTAAAATGCCTAGAATACTCAGACTGGTCCAAACCAGCTTCCAGCCTGCATTGTTTGTAAAAAGTACTTGGTTCTTCATCTTCCACTTGACTTAACTTGATTTAATCAATTGGACTATGTAGATAACATATCGGGGAACCAAAATATGCAAAAATATCAGACTTAAACCCAAAGAATTCTAACGAATGCAACACACAAACCAGACTCATTTTGTCTCAAATCGGCAATTTAGACAGTCTGGATTTAAAGACTTATTTGAATGGGCAAACGAAGTGCAAATGAGCTGAAACATTTTTTTTTGGGAAAGCTATCTTCTTAAACTTCAAACCCATGGCACAATATTTGACTTAAACCTCAAAGAGGCATAAGTAATTAAGCACTTAAAGACCAGATATGTTGCCAGCCTGAACCCGACACCTTCTATTTCAAGTCCTTTGATAGGCTGGAAAAAAATACTTAAGTTAAAACTAATTTAATTACATAATTAAGTTTATTAGAATGTTAATAAACTCTCTTAGCAAAGAAATCAAAGTTAATATAAGATTAAGTTGATAAATCAACTTAAAACTGAAACAGGTTCAAAAGATGATTAGGGTTAATTGAGGATTGCGTGGGCTAATATCCATCTTCCTCCCCTTGTTAGAAAAACTTTGTCCTCAAATTTAAGCCATTAAATATGGTTAAAATAACACCAACCACTCAAACAAGTCTTTCTTGGTTTTAAAGGTTCCTTTCCACTCATGATTCACGCGGATTGAAATCTGGTTTGGATAGAAACCTTTGGATTCTTTGGGATTCCATTGCTCACAAGCTCCAAATGCAAAATTAGAAGCTTGAAGTAATGATGTATTAAAGGGAATGAAAGGGGTTGGATTGATGTGGTGTGTTTGTGGGGTTGTATGGTGGAGGTAGGAAGGAGTATACAGGTGTCGATGGACAAAAGTATGGAGATTAGCAGGGGTGTGCGCACAACTCTCTCCATTGATAACCCGTGAACATATCTTACCTTGACCTAGAGGATTGGAGTGAGATATGTCCTCCCTTTGTTTGCTTCTTCTTCAATTTCCTGTTCATTTAACACAAAGGGTTGTTCAGCTTCCCTTTTCATTTCAGACCATAGGGAGAGTATATCAAATTCTTGTTCTTGCAACTCGAGCTTTATTCGTTGCCTCTCAAGGTCCCTTTGTTGCATCTTGAGATCAGAGGCATCAAATTCAACTTTTAATTTAAAACGTTTTCTAAGTGACATGGTGGGAGGTTATAGGTTGTGTTTGGGGGATGTGTTTGGGCTGCTTTATGGAATGTGTTTGGAATGTGTTTGGATTGAATTTGGGGAGCAAGAGGCTCAGGCAAGGATATGAACTTGTTCTGGTACCAAAACTGATGTATCTCTTAGGGGTTAAAACTCAAACTCAATTTAAGAGCGAGAGCTTAAAACCAACAGAGAGTAGAATCAAAGAAAACTCAAGATAAGGACATGCTATAAGCTGGTTGTGAATAAGCTATAACATTTGGAGGCAATGGATTCAGGATCAAGGGATTCTAAATGGAAACAAAAAAAGAAAGGATAGATAATAAACTAATCTTTTGATACAGAAAGCACTGCCAAAGACTAATATGCGCAGACCTAAACTCTTACTTGGATGCAGATATGACCCCTAAGCTTGAGTTTAGGGCCTATAAGTTTAATTAGGATACAGATAGCACCACCAAATCAAGGCTTAAGACTTACTTGATCACCACTCTAATCGGCCTAGTTAGAGATAAGTAAGTTAAATGTTTAAATAAAATAAGAGCAATGCTCTCAATTCTCATTCAATTTCAAGGATAATAAGTTGAGTACAGAATGAGGCTTCTAAAGGCCTTTAATAAACATCCTAAGTTAGCTAGGGGGCTTAGGAGGTTACCCTTCCAAGGAGGAAATGATGTACCCGTGGAGGGCCAACCTAAGGAGCGCAAGCATGATCAATCAAACAACCCAAGTCCATAAGCGATCAAGGCTACAGTTCAACTTGTCAAGGAACTCCAAACTCCCCAAGTTTCTGGTTCAGCATGTGAAAAGGCTGAGCTTTGCTGCCTTATAACTTGAGTTTTGAGAAGGTGGGGGAGATGATTCTAGCACCAAAAGAAAGCTTAAGAAGTCATGAATCCAACAAATCAATCTCAACGCGTTTGGAGATCATTTGGTCAGTTAACCCCAGTTCCAAAGTCAACTGCTCCAGCTTCGTTCCCAGCAGCGCATACTGAGGCAATCAACGGGTGGATGAGCTACTTCCATGACTGATTTATGGGGTTTCTTAGCACCAAATTGTGTCATAATATTTATTATTACCCCGCAAAAGATGGTGCATTTTGTCCAAGGCATTTGCTATTAACCAGCCCCAAAACTCACGAAACACCCTTTTAATCGGCTTGACCTGTTTTGCATTTTGGGTTTAATCTAGCTGATCAGCTCATGTTTTGAGGCTAATCAAAGCTCAAATAAGTTTTCTAGAGTACATATGAGGTGTTGGGATAGTACTAATTAGATTGTGTTAAGTTTAAGCATCGATTTTGAGGTGGACTTAAAGCTAATGTGTTGTCAAGCTTTAATCTTTCTTGTGTACTTAGATTACCAAGGTGGTAGTGGGGGTTCCCATGCTGTTTTGAACATGGGCATTAGCTGAGAAGGCATTTTAATAACTTCCTTCACCCTTGTATTCAGTACTTTATGAATTAAAGTAAGGTTGAGTTCAAACTCCCTCTTGTGTTTTCTTCTCTTGCTTATCTCTAACCTAGCTCTCTAAAGTGGTGATCAAGTGGCCTTAAAGGTTCAATGAGTGGTGATACCTTATCTCATTGATCCTTAAGGGGAGCTCTAAGTAATCGTGGTGGTGATATCTCATCCAAGAGTGCTTAGCTTTATCCATACCAATTCGTGCAAGCCCAAATTGATTCCATTCTCCATCACTAGTTGAGATTGCTTCTTGGTTTCCTTGCTTAGGGACTTAGAAGTGCATTAAGTGGTATCACAGCGTAGGCTACCTTCTTGGCCGAAGCTTCCTTAACCAACTCCAATCATCCCATAAAGATCCTAAATGACTCTTTCTAAGCATGTCAAGTAGCGCGATTTTGGAGGAAAGGTTTAAGAAACTCCTAAAGCTTAGTGTTGAGAAGGATGCTCAACTAGAATGCTTGAGGAAACAGCTTGAGCAAGTAATCAGGAACAACCGAAATAGGTTTAAAGTTAGCACTCCACTAGTGGATGCAAATCTATGGAAGAAGAAACCAAGAGCAACCTGTTTGCTTCAAGTGACGGGGAAGAAGAAAGAAGATCAAGAAAGACTAGAAAACGCATACAACTTGCCATGGATTTCGAAGTTGAAATCCCGGAGTTCGAAGGACAATTAAACCCAGATGTTTTGTTAGAGTGGCTACACATGGCGGACTGAGTGTTCGAGTACAAGGATGTCGCCGATGATAAGAAAGTGAAGCTTCTGCCCTTAAAACTCTGTAAATATGCATCCATTCGGTGGAGTAATGTTTTGTGCAAGAGACTTAGAAAATGGAAGGGAAAGACTAGGAGTAGGAGGAAAATAAAGGAAAAACTTAGGGCAAGTTTCTCCCACCCCACTACCTTCAAGACGACTACACTAAACTCCATAATCTTAGACAAGATTCTAAGAGTGTGAAAGAGTGCACCCATGAGTTTGAGAAGCTAGTCATGACTTGTGATATTATGGAAAGTGAGCACCACACCATTGAGCGTTACTTAGGGGGGTTAAATAACCCGTGAGAAATGTATGGAATTACAACACCATACTACCCTCGATAAAGTTTGCTCCTTGGCCCACAAAGTCGAACTACAAAAGAAAGCCAAACTCAAAAAAGAGCCTCCCAAAGCCCTAACCCATAGCTATCCTTTCAACAAGGGTAGTTATCCTCTGCCCTCTAGGCCTCAAAACTACACCCCGAGGCCTTCAAACCACAAAACTAATGATCCAAAGCCCCCTTTTAACCCGTATGAGAAGAGGAGATGCTATAAGTGCCACGGTTTTGGACACATAGCATTGAAGTGCTCCAACCGTAAGTTTACAACTTTGTCTGAATGCCAAGCCTTGGGAGAAGCCGAATGTGGAGAAGAAGGGAGTGACAAGGAGGTTTACTTGATGGAGGTTGTGGAGGAGCACATGGAAGAGGTGGATGAAGGCGAACTACTTATTCTTAAGAGGGCCTTAAGTGCTCACAAGGGTGCTAATCATTAGGAGCAAAGAGAAAACATCTTCCATATAAGGTGTACTATCAATGGCCGAGTGTGTTATCTTATTGTGGATGGAGGGAGTTGCACCAATGTGGCTTCTACTACCTTGGTGAAAAAGCTCAATCTTAAGGCTGAACCACACCCACAACCATACTCTATGCAATGGCTTAACCAAGGTAAAGGCTTATAAGTTTCACATCATTGGTTGGTGTTCTTCTCTATTAGTAAAAGCTATCAAGATGAATTATATTATGATGTCATCCCTATGGATGCTTGTCATATTCTTTTAGGAAGGCCTTGGCTTTATGACTGAAAGGTTATGCGTGATGGGTTCCTCAACACCTACACCCTCCATAAGGATGGTCGAAAGATCATCCTAGCCCCCTTAGCCCCACAACAAATCACCAAGCCCGAGAATAAACAGACCCCAAAGATGGCGAGGTATACCTTTCTTTCCTTGAGCCTACCCTTAAAGCCGATCACCATGAGTATAGATCCCTCCAGGAAATGATTCATCTTACCCTCTTAAAAGATGATCAAACCACCCTCACACCCCCTTGCCATTCAACTTCTCAAGAACTTTTCCCATGTCTTCCCCGATGAAATCCCCTCTGTTTTGCCCCCCAAAACGGACCATCCAACATCACATTCATCTCATTCCCGGAAGCATCCTCCCTAACAAACCTGCATAGAGGATTAACCCCAAAGACACTTTGGAGATTCAAAGACAAGTTGAGGACCTTATTTCCAAGGGCCTTCTTTGAGAGAGCTTAAGCTCCTGTGACGTGCCCGCTCTTCTTATGCCTAAGAAGGATGGCACCATGCGGATGTGTGTGGATAACCATGCTATCAACAAGATTATAAAGTACTGACATCCCATACCAAGGTTAGAAGACATTCTTGTTGAGCTCCACCGATCCAAGTGTTTGTCAAGACAGACCGTTGAAGTGGTTACTATCAAATTCAAATCTGTGAAGGTGATGAATGGAAGGCGGCCTTCAAGACTAAAGTTGGCCCTCTACGAGGGGTTGGTTATGCCTATCGGCCTCTCTAGCGCACCACGCATATTAATGAGGCTTATAAACCAAGTGTTCAAGGCCTTTCTTGGCAAGTTCATCGTTGTCTATTTTCATGATATCTTGGTTTTTAGCAGAACCGAAAGGGAGCATCTTAAGCATTTGAGGCAAGTTATCGAGATTCTTAAGCAAGAGAAGCTATACGGCAATCTCAAGAAGTGCACTTTCTTCTCCCTTGAACTTGTATTACTTCATTACATTGTCTCAACCGAAGGAATATAAGTGGATCAAAGTATGGTTGCGACCATTAAGTCTTGGCCGGTTCCATCCTCCATGCATGACGTCTGAAGCTTTCATGGGTTAGCTTTCCTTTATAGGAGGTTCATTCATAACTTTAGCTCCATTGCCATCCCTATGACCGAAGGTTCCAAGGGCACCATGTTTGTGTGGACAAGCCAAGCTCAAAGATCATTTGAAGAACTCAAAGACAAGCTTACTCATGCCCCAGTTCTAGCATTACCTTGTTTTGATAATGACTTTGAGGTCGAGTGTGATGACTCCAGAGTGGGGACAGGTGCGGTTTTGATGCAAGAGGGCAAGCCACTTGCCTACTCTAGTGAGAAGCTAAGTGATACAAGAAGAAGGTATGTAATATATGACAAAGAGTTCTTTGCAATCGTCTAACCCCTTGAATGTTGGACTAACTACTTGATCACCAATGATTTCATTTTACATTCTGACCATGAGGCCCTAAAGTACCTCCAAGGGCAACATAAGTTAAACTCCCGGCACGCTAGGTGGGTTAAATACCTATAGTCATTTCACTTTGTGATCAAGCACAAGTCGGGGAAGCTTAATTAAGGGGTAGATGCCATATCTTCCAGGAGGCACCTTCTTTTGTTCCAACTTGGTTCGTGTGTACTTGGATTTTAGCACCTCAAGTTCTTGTACAAAGAATATGAGGATTTCGGGGAGCTTTATAAATCTTGCCAAGCTCACTCAAAGGGAGAATTCATGCTTCAAGGGGGCTACTTATTTAAGGGAAACCGATTGTATGCGCAAAGGTCTGGCACCTCAGAGGTTATCCTTAGAGAGACTCATGGTGGTTCACTTGCGGGCCACTTTAGAGATGACAAGACATACATCACGGCCAAAGAACATTACTTTTGGCCACATATGTTAAAGATGTCAAAGACGTAATCAAGAGATGTGTTACTTGTCAAATGGCTAAAAGCTATGCGCTCCCACAAGGGCTTACACACCATTGTTGACTCCCTAAGGGCCTTAGCTAGATGTGAGCATGGATTTTGTGCTTGGTCTCCCACGCACTCAACACAACAAAGATTCCATCTTAGTGGTAGTGGATCGGTTTTGAAAGATGGCTTACTTTGTTACTTGTCACAAAACTAATGATGCCTCCCACATCACCGACCTATACTTCAAAGAAGTGGTGAGATCCATGCAATTCCCCTTTCCATTATTTCGGATAAGGATTCAAAATTCCTAATTCATTTTTAGATTTCTCATTGGAGATTGGGAACCGTGCTATGCATTCTTATGAAGAAGAACTTGAAGGTGTGGGATCTTCTCCTTACCCATGCTAAGTTTGCGTACAATCGATCCCCGAGTAGAACTATAAATGAGTCCCCCTTCAAGGTAGTGTACGAGCGCAACCCTCTCGGCCCACTTGATCTCTTTAACCATACAACAACGGAAGATGAATGCCGAAGCTAGCAAGAGAGTCAAAGAGATCCAAGAGCTCCATAAGAAGGTCCACGAGCAAATTGAGAGAGCCAACGTGAAGTACCAAGTAAAGCCAATAAGCACTGGAAGCAAGCTTTATTCCCACCGGGAGACCTTGTTTGGGTTCACCTTAGGAAAGAATGATTCCCTTCGAAAAGGAAATCTAAGCTAATGCCACGGGCTGATAGACCCCTTGAGATCCTTGAAAAGATCAATGAAAATGCTTACAAGGTTGACCTCCTAGGAGAGTGTGGGGTTTCTTG
>NCQV01049740.1:19519-31168 GCA_002740545.1 Lophocereus schottii
ATACTTCGATGATGATAACCTTGAGAATTTGAGGGCAACTTCTCTCTAACAAGGGGAGGGTGATGTGACCATGGAGAGCCAACCTAAGAAGCATGGCAATTATTAATTGAACAACCCAAGTCCATAAGAGATCTAGGCCACAGCTCAACTTATCAAGGAACTCCAAACTACCCAAGTTTCTGGTTCAGCCCGTGAAAAGGCTGAATTTTACTGCCTTATACCTTGAGTTTCGAGATAGTAGAGGAGATGATTTTAGCACCAAACGAAAGCTTAAAAATTCATGAATCCAACAAATCAACATGTCAGTTGTTGTTCATTCGGTCAGTCAACTCCAGTTCCAAAGTGAATTGCTTCAGATTCATTCCCAGCAGTGCATGCCGGGACAATCAATGGGTGGATGAACTACTTCCACGACTGATTTGTGGGGTTCTTAGCACCAAATTGTGTCATGATATTTATCATTACTCCCCGTTGAAGATGGCATATTTTGTCCAAGGCGTTTTTTTATTAACAAGCCCTAAAGCTCACGAAACACACTTTTAATTGGTTTAAGTTGTTTTGCATTTTAGGTTTAATCTAGCTAATCAAAACATGTTTTAAGGCTAATCAAAGCTCAGATCTGCTATTTAGGGTACATGTCAGGTGTTGGGATAATATTAATTAAATTGTATTAAGTTTAGACACCTATTTTGTTGTAGACTTAAAGCTAATGTGTTATTAAGCCTTAAGCTCTCTTGTGCACTTAGATTAGCAAGTTGTTAGTGGGGGTTCCCATGCTGTTTTGAATGTGGGCAGTAGCTGAGAAGGGGTTTTAATAACTTCCTTCTCATGGATGCCACCCTTCAAGAGAAGTTACTCAAACTATCTCATGTACTCACTGACAGCCATGTTATTTTCCTTGAGTGAGAACATTCGGTTATAGATTTCTTGCTCGTATCTTTAAACCTCTTGTTCATGAGAGTTTTATGCTTCTCCCAAGAGTTTGTCTCCCTCTTGTCATCCCCAGCCATTTGCTTCTTAAGATTTCAAACCATAAGGAGGCATACCTTTTGAGTTTAAGCCTAGCAATCTTGAAACTCTTCTTATCATCATAGCCCTTAGCGTCAAAGGTTATGTCCAGGGCTTGCACCACTCTAGGTACTCATTGGGGTTTAGATTACCATTGAACTCTGGAGGTTCCACCTTGGTATTCTAGAATTCGTCCATGGGAGGTCTCCTTCCTCCCCTTCTAGGATGACTCCTCAAGCTAGAATCACTTGAGTTATCATTCTCATCTTGATCGACACTCGGTTTAGGAGCTTGCCTACCTCCTTGAAAGGCAGTGAATTGAGCACTCATTTGCTCAAGTTGTCTACTGATCTGCCTCACACTTTATTATAGGTTTAAAATGGCATTATCTTATCTCATGATGTGGGCTTATTCTAAACTCATTCCCCTTAGCACCTTTGCTCCTTGGGGAGAGTTAGGAGGGGAGTGTCCTTCATTTGACATAAGGAAGAGAGTATGGATAAAAATTTAATGTAAGGGCTGCTTGAGGAGCTAGGTTCTTTTGTAGCTGGGAATTATGTTTGGTCAAGGTTCTTTTGTAGCTTAAAGAGAAGACGTGAGGGATTAAACAAGCAAGAAGGCATAAATAAATCACCACGGTGCATGACTATTACCATAATCTAATCGTGGCAGTCACTGACTGTAAAGGCCATAGGAAGAGAGAAATGCAAGGAAATGTGGAATAAACCCAAGCCCACCAACCTGGTTTAGCTCTGATACCAAATGGAGCATGCACGCGAATGGGTAGAATTGCTAGCTTGAGTTTTGGCTCAAATTCCCCCTTGAACATTGATATGACTTAGTTTAAAGGCAGTGCCACCCACAAAGACTAGGATCCACCAAGAATTGGATAAAGGCTTAGCCAACAACAACTCTATAAAGGCTTCACTCAAGACTTATGACCTTGTTTACGAGGATAAAGAGAACTTGAGATTTGGAGAGAGAAAGCTTTGAAGCTCAAATGTTCATTCCTTCAACTTCTTTCAAATAAACTTGAGTATGGCATTTATAGGGATAGCTAATACTCCAGGAAACTAGTCCTACATATGAAAATATAAAATATAACTGACTAGATTTATATAAGAAATAAAAAAAGTAAGTTACTAGATAAAATATCATAAAAACAATATAAATACGAAAAGTAGGGCTCTTAAGACTTGTTCCCATCAACTGAGGGGCTTATTATCTTGAATTCCCACATTAAGAAAGGGAGATGCATCCTTGGAATCAGTTGACCGTGTATTTGTTTCTTACGAGAGATGAATCCATTTGCTCCTAACGCTTGTGTATTCACACAACAATAGGGTCAGGTTCATTAAACTGCAACTCTCTTGTTTCTAGTCTAAATCTAATGAAATAGGATTCATATGAAATCTTAAAAAGTTTATTATTTAATAAGAAATGTTTCACTAATTTTAGCCCAGTTGTTTAAGAGAAATGGGCCATACCAGCTAGATGGTCTAAACTAGAACTGCTAATTCACTTTGGGCCAGTCCATTTTGGAGCTTAATTTGACCGATGAAATGAAGTCCAAATGACTTAAAACATGTTCCATGTGAAAGCTAACATTTCAACCCTAAAGATAGCCTATCATATGGAGCACAGATAAAATTTGCCTCAAACTCAGGCCAACATTCCATCCAAAAATTGTCTATGGCGGCAACCTTTTGTTTTGAGCTTCATCTATTCTTGTCATGGGTGTAGCCTCAATTTAATGAGTAAACCCTTTAGGAGGCCTCTTGACCTTCCTAAAAGAGGAGGGTAACAGATCATACAGGCTTAGGATGGACCTTGAACTGAAGCTCTAAATAAGTGCATGGACTGAGTCTATTATGATGAAGCTTTTGAGCACGAAGGACTTGGGTGCTCTGTTGGACAAAAATAGGCGTGGAATTTGCTTCAATAGAACCAACAATATGATAGATGTTGGGCTAGATATCTGTTTCAGGAGGCAAACCAGTGGGTGTCTCCTCTGGAAATAGGTGACTAAATTGGCGGATTAGGGAAATGGCTACAGGGTGGCTTGGTAAGGGAGCTTCTGTTTNNNNGTGAACATTCAAAATCTGCTCTCTAAAAGCTTTCAACTCATGGTGTGGTGTCTTTGAAAGAGGTTCACTAAAAGTAAGAAGTAAATCAGAAAGTTTAAGCCAATTTTGCAGTTTGTTTTTATGGAGCTCGGACGGGGACAAAGGAGCCCAGATGATCTTCTTCCCTTATTTAGAAAAGGAGTTTGTATTCAAGAATCCATCATGTATATCCTTTCTGTTATACAACCAAGGCCTACCTAACAAGATGTGGCATGCGTCCATGGGGATAACATCACACCATAACTTATTGTGGTAGTTCTTTCTTTTGGAGAATGAAATAAGGCACCGGAAGTTAACTTGTAACCCCTTGCTTTAATTAAGCTATTGGATATTTTAAGAATGGGGATGGGCCATAGCTTGGAAGCCTAGTTTCTTAATCATGCTAAGAAAAACAACATTGGCATAACTCCCTCCATCTCTTACCATTGAACACACCTTTCGTTGAACCGTACACCGGGAATGAACGATTTTTGCCTTTGCTCATCTTTATCACCTTTCAGGCCACACAAGATTCTTATCAAAACCCATATTTCACCCTCATCTGCTTAATGCTTAAAGGATTTGGATTAGGTCTAATTTTGTGGTGGTTGGCTCTTTTGTTGAGTTCTTTATGGGGTGGGAGGGGATATATTTGGAGGCTTTGGAAATGGGTTTGGGCTCCCGTGGTTAAAGGGTGGGTTATGGAGTGGCAGTTTTGTAAACTTACGTCTGAAGGATTATTGGATTTTCCCTTTTTGCTTAACCTTATAAGCAACGACACAAACCTCATCCAAAGTAAATTATTGCAATTCAACCACATTAGCATGTTGAGGCTCAACCCCTTCTAGGTACCTAACTATGATTTTCTCTTCTAGTTCCTGAATGTCACATTTGATCACGAGTTTCTCAAATTCATGTGTGTTGACCTCAACATTGAGGCTACCTTTGTAAGGTTATGGAGTTGAGAGTCATTATCTTAGATGTAGGTTGGGGAGTAGAAATCATGACTTGAGTTTAGCTTTCATCTTTCCATGTTTTTATTTTGCTCTTTTAGTGTTTAACTCTCTTCGCACATAAGTTAATCGAGCACAATGAGGTGTACTTTCTTATCCTAGGAGCAACCAGCTTAACCTTCTTATCTTCAGTGACTTCCTTATATTTGAAGATCCCCTCAACCATATGCGTCCACTCCGAAAACTCATCCCGATCAAGTTTACCTTCATATTCAGGAATCTTAACTCTAAAATCATTAAAGTTGGCTCAGGGTCTTTGTTCTATCCCTATTTTCCTTCAACATTCATCCTTACTAGATGAACTTAAAGGATTGCTTGTTGCATGTTTTTCCTCTTCCTACTCAGACTAGATAGTTTCAGCATGCATCTTCTACTTTTGCTTCATGAAGTCACTAAGTTGTATTCTTAAATACTTATTTTATGCCTTAAGTTCTTGGTTGTAGGCAAAAATGGCTTGGTTATTCTTCAAAACAGCTTCGAGTCTCTCTTCTAAAGTCATACTGGCACTCATGGTGAAACTGGGCGTGTAAGGGCCTGATCTATGGAATGTGTTTCGATTGATTTGGGAATGTGAGGCTAGTTTCCTAGCCAAGGAGAAACTTAGCCCTAATACTAAAGCTGATGGACACACCAATGAACTAAACTACTCAAAGGGGAATACAAACTATGCTAGACCAAGCTAAATTCTAAGCTTAAGTTTAGGGCGAATTTGAGGGGAATGTGAGTGAAAGATAGAAACTAATCCTGAGTCTTGGATATAGAAACACCACTAAGATCAAAGTTAGGGCCCTTATCCTCAATTAGGATATAGAAATACTACCTAATTAAGAGTGAAGACTCACTTGATCCCCACCTAACTTGCCCTAAGCTAGGATAAGCAAGTAGGAGTTTAGTATATTCAAAGGAGCAAAGCTCCTTTTCTCATTCAAAGCATATGCAATCTGATTACAAATGAGAGCTGCTTACTTAGCTTATAAACATCCAAGCTTCCTAGGAAAAGGATTAGGAGGTTTCTTCAGGCTTAGGAAACCTTTAACTATGCTTCAAGCTAGCTTACGTTCGGTTCAGATAAAAGCATGATTAGGCAAACTTGTTACAAGTAATGAGTCTTGTAAACAAATTATTAAAGCCTTAGACTCTTTGCAACCTCTCGAATTAGCCTTAAGAAGCCTACTTAAACATGAAGAGAGAGGATAAGACTGTAGGTAGCGTGTACTTGATGGCAAACCAATAAGAGCATTCTTGCCTTTCTTTCTTTAATTATCAATGGATTTGCATTTGCCTAGGCTAAAAAGGCTCATGATTGTGCTCTAACTGCCTTTAACTACCAAATGATGCTATTTCATCTTGATTAGAAGGAAAAAAGAGATAAAAGCCACCACAGTAGCCAATCGGGTGTAAGGTACCGATACTAGCTGGTTCTTGGTTGCTGCATTTCCTTGGCAAAAAGTGAGTATGATTTTGATTTTCTTTCGTAGGGGCAAACCTTAGGATGTCTACTAACGCCCTTAATGAGAGATTAGGTTTAAATCATCATTTTCTAGCTTAAAACCTCAATTGAACAGAACCGGGCAGAACCAAGTGAAATCCAGCATGGTTTGCAAAATGCCCTTGGTTCTTCAATATACCCCTGATTTAACTTGATTTTCTTGCTTAGAGAGATAGCCAACATCCTAGGGAAGCTGAATATTCAAAAATATTTGACTTAAACTGATACATATATGTGAGGTCATGGTGAGGGACACGTCGAAATAGTACCTAAGTACAAACATGCCTAAGGGATCCTCAAAGTCATGAGAAATCAACTAGAAGATCAACTGAGCTACTGCCTGGTTATGGCCAATGCAAATAGTAAGCTTCCAACTTTAGTTGCGAAATCAATGATGACTTAAGTCTATTATTTTACCTTAGTCTTCTGGTGTAGGAAGCTAGCTTTCTAATAAAGCAAGTTTCAAGTCATTTAGACTTCATTTGCCCCTCAAAAACAGCCTCAAAGCCCATGCTATACTTTCTGCCAAGTTGAGCAAGAATAAAGCCCAATTTTGTGAAATCTGTTTTCCTAAGTTTTGCTCAACTTATGTTTGGGGAATTTTACTTTTTAGGACCCTTTTTGAGCTTATTTAGAGGTCAGCAAAACAAACCAAGTTTGAATCCAAAGAAAAGGTGCCAAGAGGAAGGAAATTTCAAGAGTGGTCGTGCCAGGTCTAACAGATGACCAACCTGCATTCTTCGAAGCATAACTTACAACCTGCTAGAAATAAGAAGCTTCATGACACCTTTCCTAAAAATATAGATTTAGGGCTTTGTCTTAGCTTTTGAATGAACCAATTTGGGTATGCATTTTGGAAGTTATGGTTGTTTGAAGGTAGACTCGTCGTTCTGAAAAGTAGTGAACAGCAGGCTACTTTTCACTTTTTGTGCTTCATTTGCTTTTTGGTTCCCCATTTCATTTCAACTGCTTGTTTGGCTTCTACCCCCATGATTCCAATTGTATAGGTTCCCTTTTTATGTGGGAATACCCTAGTATCGCATACACTTGGTGAATGAATGAAATGGTTGAGTTTTTAAACTCCCTCAAGATCTCTCTCTTCCTTATCTCTAGTTCAGCTCACTAGGGTGGTGTTCAAGAGGCTTTTATGATCTTGTGAGCGGTGATGTCTTATCTCACTAGATTGAAACGTTAAGCTCTAAGACTCTAGGTGGTGTTGTCTTATCCAAGTTTTGTTCCCTTTTCTTATCTCTATTCTAGCTCCCTGGAGTGGTGTTCAAGAATCTTTTATGATCTTTTAAGTGTTGATATCTATCTCACTTGATCTAAAAGTTAAGCTCTAAGACTATTGGTGGTGATATCGTCTCTAAATGGCTTGGTTTTATCTCTTATTTATTATCTCTTATCTTCTTTCTTGTTTGTAAACCATAGCTTGGTTTACTTGCTCTACTTGAGATCACTTCTTGGTGCTTCCCTTGTTAAGGACCTAGTAGTGCATCATTTGGTTTCAGAGCCTAGATTACTCTCTTGGCCATAGCTTCCAACCCTAAATATATCTCTTTAACCAAATACAAAACCAACCTAAAAAGAAGTCTTACATTTGATGCATCATGCCTTCGTTGAGAAACGTCACAAAAGAGCTAGCCTTGATTAACATTGAGTTAATTTGCCTCAAGACCCCAATATTTCATGGCCAAAAGGATGAGTTTACAACTTCGTTGTCGAAGGTGGAGCAAGTGTTTGCTTGTTCCAACCTCAATGACAAAGAGAAGTTCATGACAATTATTTCAAGATTGAGAGATTGTACTTTAATGGTGGAAGAATTACAAGTTTAAGAGAAGAAAGAAAGGAAAAGAGCAGGTGAGAACTTAGAAGAAGTTGAGGAGTAAATTGATGGGTGTCTTTTGCCCACTCAATTACATGCTCAAACATGTTTCTCCATTTCCTAAGAAAAGTGGCTCAAAGTCGTCATGTATGGACATCCTTTTTAACATGGGAAGTGCAAAGTGTTTTTGTACTTCTAGCTTTCCTACCTTGCTACCCTTGAACGAAGTCATCCCCTATGAAGATGAAGAGGTAAATAAAGAGGAAGAAGTTTTAGAGCATGCACGGGATGGGCCAGAATTAAAGCAAGCTTGAGTTTAGTTCCACATTTTCCTTTAGTAACAAGATATAACTACAATTAAAGTCTAGGCTACCATTCATGTCTAAGGATCGAATTGCTTAAAGGCTATGCCACCCGTAATTCTATAAAGATTTCACTTAGGACTCACCACCTTTGAGAAAGGATAAAGAGAACTTAAGATTGTTGATAGAAAAGCTTTGAGCTTCTTTGCATATATTCTGAGGTGTGTCTTTAAAAATGAGTTTGTCGGATTTTTAAGGACCTAAGCTCAGCCAAAATGCAGCTCCAAAGCCAAGGGGGAACACGAGTACACTTAGGGAAGGGGAAAACATTAGATCGGTCACCCTAAGTACACTAACACATCACCATTAGCTTTTTCAACCTCATTAGGGTTAATGATGCCCTTAAATGGGGTGTCAAGCTTACAAAAGTCGCTAAATATATTAGGACATGCAAGTTACATCAAGAAGTACACATGGATAACCAAGAAACAACCTAGTACAAAAGCTAGGCTAGAATCGGTTAAAGGGGTGTTTGCCTTGTACTTTGAGGTGGATAAAAGCAGCACAGGGGGTGCTTTTTGGGTACTTAGGGCACTTGACTTGATAAATATTTAGATCACCTTTCATGCCCTAAAGTTTCACAAAAGTTGGACTTCAATAAATAACTTAATGAGTCCCTTTTTCAGACTATGCTGGAATCCGCCTAGTCTGGATAGTCTGGAAAGATCTTGCTGTTTGACCTACCAAATCAAGTCCAAATTCCTTATAGACTGTCTTATTTGAAAGATAACATTCCAAACATAAAGTGAGTGTCCAATAATTCCAATCATGTCTGTAGCAATCCTCTCCAAAAGATGGACAAACTAGGACTACATTCTGCCTAGAACTGATCAAGGAAGCGTAATCTACTGTTTTGACCTTCCTCTATTCTTGCTGAGGTTGTAACTGCATTTGGATGCATAAACTCCTTAGAAGGGCTCTTGGCCTTCCCAAATGATAAGAGTAGCACACCCAAAGGGCTTAGGATGGAGTTTAAGTTAGAGCTCCAAATCAGTATAAGAGCTAAGTCCCCTTTGATGGAGCTTCTGAGCATTAACGATGACGTGGGAGTCCTCTTGAACTTAAGTGGGCATGACACTTGCTTCATCCTCCGCCTCTTGATTGTGATTTGCCCTCAAACCATCACCATCTTCTTCGTCATAAAGGTAGGGTGTGAGATCACCCACATTGAATGTAAGGAATACACCATATCTCTGGTTAACTCTAGCTTATAGGCATTGTCATTCACCTTCATAAGGATCTTGAAAGGAACATCCCCTCTTGGTATGAGCTTGTTTTTCCTTCTTAATGAAAACCTTTCTTTCCTCAAGTTGAACCATACTAAATCCCCCGGCTTGAAGGTGATAGCTTTACGGTGCTTGTTTGCTCTTGTCTTATACATCTCATTAGTCTTTTCAATCTTTGCCCGAATCTATTGATGAACCTTCTTCATCTCCCTTGGCTTTTCTTCGGCATCATAACCCACCCTAGACTCAAGTGGAAGTGGTATGAGTTCTAGTGGATTTAATGGGTTGATTCCATAGTATGACTCAAAGGGAGAATGGGCCGTAGCAAAGCTAAGAGTGTGGTTGTATGCAAATGCAACACGGGGAAGCTTGAGATCTCACTTTTTAATGCTTTTACTCACCAAACTTCTAAGCAAAGTAGCAAGAGTCTTGTTGGTGACTTCGGTCTACCCACCCATTTGAGGATGGTGGGAGGTAGTATACAAAACTTTGTGTCCCGATTAGACACAATGCTCTTAAGAATACCATGAAGCTTGACAACTTCTTTGAAGTAGAGGTGAGCTATGTGAGATGCGTCGTCCGTCTTTTCACATGGAATGAAGTGAGCTATTTTTGAGAAACGATCCACCACTACCATAATAGCATCTTTACCCCTTTGAGTCCTTGGAAGAGCGACTATGAAGTCCATGCTCATATCCTCCCATGAATCATTAGGGATAGGAAAAGCAGTATACAACCCTTACTGGAATTGACTCTGGGCCCTTTGACAAATAGAGCCCTTAATTAGAAATCACCTCATGAACATCACCTCCCATCTTAGGCCAAAAGAAGTGTTCCTTAAGCATGTCAATGGTCTTGCTGATCCCAAAATAGCCAGCTAGACCCCCTCCATAGACTTCCTCGACAAGAAGTTTCGGATAGGTCCCTTTGGGATGCAAAGCATGTTACCCTTGAATAAGAAACCCTCTTGAAGAGTATAAGGGCCATGCTTGCTACCCTCTTGATCATTGAGGTATGAGTTGAAATCCTCATACTCTTGGTAGTAATCACGGATGAATTGGAAGCCTAGGACTTTTACTGCCATCACAACTAGTAGACAATGCCGCTTTGAAAGAGCATCTGCAACCACATTGGTGCTCCCTTTTTTATGCTTGGCCACAAATGAGAAACTTTGGAAGAACTCAACCCATTTAGCATGCCTTAGATTGAGTTTATGTTGGCCATTCAAATACTTCAAGGCCCCATGGTCCGAATGGAGAACAAATTGTCTTGGCATTAAGTAATGAGACCAATGATCCATAGCTCTTACGAAAGCATAGAATTCTTTATCATATGTGGAGTAGTTCTTCCTTGAGCCATTGAGTTTCTCACTAAAGTAAGCAATGGGGCGTTGATCTTGCATAAGGACAGCCCCTATGCCAACTCCACTTGCATCACAATCAACTTCAAAGAGCTTATCAAAATTGGGAAGGGCTAACACCGGGGCCTCACATAGCGTGGCTTTGAGTTTCTCAAAGGTGACATGGGCAGCCTTGGTCCACTCAAAGGATCCCTTCTTTATGCACTCGGTGATGGAGGCTGTGAGGGTGCTAAACCCTTTGATAAACCTCCTATGGAATGATGCCAATCCATGAAAGCTCATAACTTCAGTAATGGAGGTAGGAGTGGGCCATGATTTGATGGCTTTAACTTTGCCTTAGTCCATAGAGATTTCATCCTTAGAAACAACATACCCTAAAAAGGTGACTTAGGGTACAAAGAACTCACACTTCTCTAGCTTACCAAAGAGCCTTTGAGCTCTAAGAACCTTGAATACTTCTTCCAAGTGATGTAGGTGATCTCCTTGACTCTTTGAATAAACAAGGATATCATCAAAGTAGACCATCACGAATTTCCCAAGAAATGGCCTCAAAACTTCACTCATCAACCTCATAAAAGTGCGAGGGACATTGGATAGGCCAAAAGGCATCACTCGCCACTTATAAAGCGTATCTTTGTCTTGAATGTCGTTTTCCACTCATCACCTTGCCTCATGTGGATTTGGTGATATCCACTCCTTAAATCAATTTTGGAGAAGATGGAGGAGCCATGAAGTTCATCAAGCATGTCATCAAGCCTAGGTATGGGATACCTATACTGGATAGTGATGTTGTTAATAGCTCAACTATCCACACACACGCATTATGACCCATCCTTCTTGGGCACTAACAAAGTCGGGACCGAGCAAGGGCTCATGCTCTTCCTCACATAACCTCTAGCCAACAATTCATCAATTTGTCTCCGAAGCTCTTTGGTCTCTTGAGGGTTGCATCTATAAGCCACTTTGTTGGGAAGTGGGGCATCAGGAATTAGGTCAATTTGATGTTTAATGCCTCGGATTAGAGGGAGGCGGAGTGGTAGATCTTATGGAAAGACATTTTCTATTTAAAGAGGAAGGGGCGGATTAGGGGGTGCAAGGGAGTCTATTCCTCACTTTTGTTCCATTCAAGCATGAGTAAAGCTAGAACTTACTTACCCTTGCTCAAAGCTCTCTCAACCCGTGTTTCACTCAATATGAGGAGGTCTCTCTTTTTCTTACTTCCCACCCCGGGTTTAGATTTGTGGACTTCGTTTGGTGGTAA
>NCQV01049750.1:0-11104 GCA_002740545.1 Lophocereus schottii
ATATATATAGACACACACACAAATATATACATATCTATCTATCTATCTACCTATCTATCTATATGTATATACACACACACACGCACGCACACACACATATACATACCTGTATCTATTTGTGCGTGTGTGTGTGTGTGTGCGTGCGCGCGCGTGTGTGTGCATGTGTGCGTGCAATAGGTGATTTTTCTAAAAAAATCTTTGCCTTTTGACCTTTAGCTTGTTATAAAGTTTTCTCTTATATTTTTCTCCCCTTTGTTTATTGAAGTTATTTTTCTCATAAAATTTTCTCTTTCTTCTCTTTTGAAGTTAATTTCCCCATTGATGATGAGTATCCCAACAGGTTTCAAATTATTTCTTCATTTTCTTTTATTTTCTTTTAGGCAATGAAAATTTGATTAGCCTTGAACACATTAATACCCGATGATAAAAGTAAAAAGAAGAAATATGGCTTTTGAATATTGAGGCATTGGTTATTAACCTATTTTATTAATTAAGAAATTCTCACGCCAAGGGTATCAATGACATATCTTTTTCAAGCCATGTCCTTTATCTTTCATTAATTATAGAATTTATGTGATAAGGTAATTTGTTATAAAACATACCAAAGTTAGTTTTGTTATGCACAATTTTCTAGATACATCATGTCCCAAAGTTCCATATTCATTATAGATTTGCCATTCTCTGGTTTTTTCATCGTAATCACATTTAGCACAAATGAACTCAATTTTAAACTTGAGTTTAGTGGTTTTAGATTTATCAGATCAACAACCGAACACCTACATTGTGGTTTTAGTGGATGAGAAGATGAAGGACGAGAAATCACCACTAATGGGTTGGCAATACCAAAGGTTGGAAAGTTTAAATATTTAGGTTCGATCATTCATCAAAAAGGGGCTATTGTCGAGGACATTAACTAGTGCATAAAAGTGAGTTAACACAAATGTAAGAATGTTCCAAGCATGCTGTGTGATAACAAGATACCTGTAAGATATAAAGGCAAGGTTTATGATATAATAGTTAGGTCTACTCTGCTGTATTGCTCATAGTATTGGCCAATAAAAAGACATAAATTCAAAGGTTGATGGTAACAGATATGAGGAAGATTAGATGGATGTGTATGGATATAAGGGGCAAATAGAATAAGGAATGAAGTAATTAGTGACATAGTGAAGGTGACTCCCATCAGGGATAAGATGGGATAAACTGGACTCAGATGGTTTGATTATCTATGGATGCTCCTATTAGGAGATGTGAGAGGGTCAAAATCCCTGAAGGTAGAAGAGGTAGGGGACGTCTAAAGAAGAGCTTGAATGAGGTGATTATATAGACTTGAAAATTTTGGGGTTGACAGATGACATGACCAAGGATAGAGGATAAGATTAAGGTCCTAGATCATAGAGAGATTGCCTCATAGATGTCCTTTAGTAGCCTTAGGATAGGATATGCCGTTGTGCATTTCTAGATGTTTTCCTTTTTTCATATGTCGTGTTCGTTTGCATATAGTACCTTCATCTAGGAAGAGATAATATTAGCCTACCTCTCTTTATTCAGATATAGTACTGTCCTCTGTGATATTGCACTTATGTTGTATACAGTTACTATCAAATGCTTTATTAGTATTATTTAGTTCATTCGCTATTGCTTATCTTTGCTTTGTTCTTTAAAATATTTTCACAAAATTCTTTTTTGTCAGTCTCCTGGAATAAACCTCTCTATAGACAAAGATGTCTGTAGAGGTGTTGTTGTTGTTGTTGAATTCAATTTCGAACTTCTTGCGTAAATTTTTGAACTTAACAGTTGCCATTTAAATCATTCTTAGCGCATTCCTACCTTCCTTATCTAATGTGTTGTACCAGTTGACCACAATACAAGAAAATTTATGTTCGATACAATTTAAGAAATATCTTGTAGTCCATGTGGTATTCAAATTGAGAACACTATTCATATCACTCTTTCAATGATCGAATATTTCTTCTATATTATGAGTTCCATGAATGTTCAAGAGGTGACTTGTTTGCCTAATTTGGTTAAGGCTAATTTCTTCAAAGGATATGGTTTTCTTTGGCATGAACATAAATAACAAGTTGGCCACTCATTCTACTGGAACATATCTAGGTCTAATGAAATAAGTATTTCTTGAAGATATTTCACTAAACTCTTCTGATTTTGGAAATATGTTGCTAACTGAATTGGACTAAAACTTGTTTATACTGAGCTCTTTACCAATCTCATTAATTTCGCTTTCAAGCACCATTGTTCCATATTTTTTATCCAGTTTCTCCTAACTTCTTCTAAAGGGATAACATTCAGAACTTCCAATTTAACCAAGTTTGTTTGTTGATATATTTTTTCTAATTATTAGTTTCTTCATAATTATTAGCTTCTTTAGATTATACTGCTTATATTATATTCTCTTTGCTTTTTTTTTAAGTCCTAATCTTTGTTACCTCTGATTTCTAACTTATAACTATATAATTCATATAGTCTAATTAAGGTGCTGCTAAAGTGGGTCTCTCATAAGCATGCACAATATACGAAAAATTTAGAGAAAGATAAGTAGATGATAATTTGGAAATTAAATATAGTTAATTAACTTAATTAAGGGACATTGGAGGACAATAATTTGTACTTTAGAGGCTTAAAGGATGATAATCTCAATGTTGGCATTGGACACTAGTGGTCCATACTTTGAAGATATTTAATTTTTCTATACTAACACTAACTGGAGTTATTTTTATCAATGTAGTGTAACATTTTCACAATAGTATAAAAATGGATATGTTTAAAATACAAGAATATCTAAGTATATGCGATTCTATACGTATAGTATCCTCAAAGTTGGTATCTAGTATTAAGGACAACAAGTATAAAAACAATAAATATACTCAAGCAAGGATACTAGTATCTAATATTAAAGTTGGAATTATTATCGTCCAATGTTCCCATAATTAATTATTAATTGACTTACTTGTTTATCACATGGTTCTAATGTTTGTTAAAATAGATCGTCTAATAATACTAAAGCAAATATAGTTATATGCAAAAATTAGAAAAATTTGAAAGTAAGTTTTTATACATTGTGACAAAATATGCAAATATGAAAAGTTATAATTACTTCATATGAACTAGTACGGTGGAACTAGGCCTAGAAAATAGTTAACATAAACAATAAGGTTCCTTTTTATAGTTTTGAAGTAAGTGAGGTCCTTTGAGTAATTAATTTACGAATTTTATATACGTTTTGTGTTTTTATGAAATAAGCCAAGGGTAGCAAGCTTAAAAGATGCATAGGAAATCGAGACTTAAGCCAAAAAGGCTTCAAGAGGCACATGAAGAAGAGGAATGAAATAAGGTCGGGATTACCACAAAGCAAGACCATGTTTTGCCGAGTGAACCACGAAAAAAATATGGGTAAACCAAGCAGTAGGGCATAACTTAACACAACCATGCCACCCTCGTTCTCAAAATGTTGAAATCTAGGGGTGACATAATCTGGCCATGCAACCTACCACTGTCTTGCCACCACCCTCAGGACTACACTTCTATAAAAGCTCCTTTCACCTTCCCCCATTCGTGATTAAGTAGGATTTAGCTTAGTTTAGTGTAGGATTTAGCTTCTTATTCTTCTCTTGTAACCAGATTATAGCTAATTATTTAATCTAACTTTTAATTTTCATTACTTTGCTTTAAGTCTTCTTCCTTTAGTGCTAGTTTCTTATCTCATGCTTCACTTTGTCTCTCTATACTAATTTTTTTTTCATACTTAACTTTTCTAGATCTAGTTTGTTTTATGCTTAAAATGTGTTAATTTTCCCTTCAATCTTGCCTTTTCACTTTCTTCTATTTTGAATGTATCCCCTTTTTTGTTCAAATGCAATCTTCATCCTATTCAAATTAATGTTTGAATCCATTTTTTCAAGATAGAGCTTTGGATTAAGCATATGTTTTAGTGTAGAAGTATTCAAGGTTAGATTAGCTGGAATATGTGAAGGGCAAGGCTCAATTCGTATCAGATTAATCAACCTCGTGCAACCCCTTTGTTGGGTATAATGCTGTCTAGGTAATTTTCTCTTGCTACACTCCTTCAATTAATTCAAGTTCAATATTTTTATGTTGATTTTTTTTATGAGTAATTAAGCTTCATGTTTTGGTTAATTTACTTAATTATGAGTTTTGTTTTGTTTATTATGATTGAGAAAGCTTAGAGTTGGATTAGAATGTAATTAGTTTAATTAAGTATGATTAGTATGGATTAATGTTGTATAGAATGTGATTATTTTAGCTTCATGTATAAGAATGCATAGAGTAGGATTAAACACATTTAGTTAAGGAATTACTATCGTCCCCTGAAGGAGTAAGCTCTTCAAAATCTTTTCACTATAATTTTTTTTCCAAACAAACTTAATGTTACAAAGGAGTTTGAATTTCAACTCGCAAACCTTTGACACTAAAACTCATTTGTTCTTTTTCTTTGTTTTATAAAAGAATTCATCAATGTAAGTCCTTGTTGAACGTGAAATTTTGATATATTTAAGTTTGTTGAAATCAGCACATACAAATTCAATACGACTCTATCACAAGAAAAGCAAAAACAGGGCTAATGCCTTGAAAAAAAAAATGTAAAGAAAGTCTTGTAATGTATTTTCTAAAAAAAAAATACTAAAATTATTTTTAAAAAGAGGCAAGTGTCATGTTGCACGTGGCTTTTATTAGCATCATGTATTGTTGGCTTGATCAAGATTTAGCACAAAGTTTTTTTAAAGAAAAAATACATAATTTAAAAAAATCCTTTAATCAATTGGCCATCAATATTTGATGCAAATACAACATACCTATTACTGCCAAGTACTTAGTGGGGTTTCATCATTGACTTCCTTGGCAAGTTTATCAGTTACTACGTTAACCACCCACTAACATCACATACTCTATGTTTTGGCTTTGACATGGGTGAATGGTTGTAACTGCCTGATTAGTAGTATAAACCAGAGGGTGGGGACCGTGTGCAAGGGGAGGCTAGGTACAAATTTAAAAAAAAAGGAAGAAGAGGTTAAGCACTGTAAAAGAAGAAGAAGAAGAAGAATATAGAGAAGCAAAAAAAAATAGTGGTTTAAAAAGGTGTAGAACGCACCCAAATACAGAGATTAAAACCAAAAAACCAAAGAGGCTGAGGCACAAGAACAGAGATCAAAATTCGAATTTTTGAAGAAGAACTCAAGTAACACTCATTCTCTTCTGCAACATATTGAAGATTCAAGGTAACAAAATATGAAGTCCCCATTTTTCTAATGCCTCTTAACTGTAGGCTCATCTCACAACCAAGTAGAAGATGAATCACTGTGTTAAGCAACTCCACAGTGGAAGACGGGTCATAGCATCGATAACATGAATCCTAACCTAACTTCCCAAGCTCCAATCACGAACTCATGCTTCACCGAACCTGTAAACTAAACTTGGTTCTTGCCAGAAGCACAAACTCACAAATCTTGTCTAGATCACAAAAAATGGATTCTGTGAATCCTGAGTCATAATGGACTCACAAAATCGTGAATTCTATCGAATCCCGATCCTGCTGGATCTATAAGCTTGGGTCCTAATGGATCTTGGGTGTTGGCAAACCCCTAAAACAACCTAAGAACGAAGAACTGACCTTCAAGGGCAAAATGTTGCCCAAAAATAAAGTCAAATTGCAAATTACTCACTTGGCACAGGTCCCTGTTTCGAAAATATGTTGCTCTATTTGGCAAAAGGTTGTGAGTAAAGTCTTGCTTTCAACTAACTGAAATAAATTTGAGATACTGGCAGGAAGAGGTGTTGAGTCTTAACATTAGACTCATGGATTATATATAAATTTCCTATTAATGACAACCAAAGTTGTAAAGGACAAAGCAATTGGAGCCTAGCAAAGTGGGTCTCGGCGTAATCAAACAAAAATCAAAATATACAATTATCATCATTAAAATTTGATGGTGATAGCTAATTTAATGGGGATAGCAATTTGTTTTGAGAAGTGAGAGAAGAAGAAAGTTAGGCTCTTGGCTTGAGTCTTGAACCAGGGGAACCATGGGAAACAATTACTATAAGATAACAACCGTAACAGTATAAATAACTAACAAAAATAGTGGCTAGGTTCACTGAAATCAAACAAGCTACTAGAGACCTCTTTTTTTAGTTCAGGTTTGTAGGAACCTTACAAACTCAAGCCTAGAGTTCTCTTAATTAGGCAGAAGTTGCTGTTTGTGGCATCATGGGCGTCAAAAACAAGAAAAACTCGGGTTTAAATACATCCAAAATCTATCAAATTTGGATGGCTAGATGTCTAAAAACCAATATGCCAATGTTTTTGACATAGGGGATTGTTGTTTTGCTCAGTTGCAGGTAAAGCTTCTCAACTGAATTGTATGCCAGGAAACCCAAATTTTTTTAAAAAAAATAGAATGATAATGGGTATTTGACTACCCACTTTCAGCATTAAATTATGAAATGAAATTTGTGACTTTTATCGAATATGTTCAATAATAGAATTCGAGAGTCCAAATATGAGCAGAGCTAAAGAAATTTCATGTCCATTTAGCCAAATGTGCAAGGGCAATAGTAAAAATATGATTAAGTCGAATATCAATTAGAACCATTGATGTAGTCCCCAACACCATAGACAATGAAGAAGGTCCAACAAGTTAATCAAGGTCCAACACAAACTCCAAAATACAAGCATTGGTCCAAATTGTCCAAGAAAGTCAAGGGAGTGCTCACGGGTTGAAGAACCAGAATTTGCCCGATTTTATGCACTTGATTTCTTGATGGAGGTCCATCCATAGGGTCCATAAACATTCAAATGATCCAAAATAATCAAGAAACCAATTCCAAAGCCACGACCATTAATTGTTTGGTGAACAACATTGATGGTGATGCACCCGGTTTTTCATCCGATTTTTCACCCGATTTTGTCTACTTGATTTATTAAGTTTAATCCTAGTTGAATTGCTTGTTTTTTGGTGTACATACAAGCTTAAGGTCTTAGCTTTCATTGCCAATTGGAATTACCAGATTTGGAGTTCAATTGGCTAGTGAATTAAGCTAATTACTAAACCTGTACTATTTTGAAGTCCATTCTGCACGGTTCTGGAAATCAGGATGATTCAAGGGGTAAATGACGTCCAAATGCTATGATTTAAAAACAAGGGAAAATTAGACATATTGAGGTTTCCTCCCATATAAGGAAAGCCCAGAATACTCAGCATTTGAGGTGTCAACCATCCAGCACGAGTCAAGGCAAAAACCAGCACCTAGACACCCGGTTGCTTAGTCACCTAGAAACCGGCACCTGTACTTGCCTACTTAGTCACCTAGAGCTGCTTGGTAAGCTGCCACCCAGCCACATAGGAGAGTAACATGTGGAAGCATGAAGAAGGCGACACATGGCAAGCTTTGGACCGGCCACAGTAACTCAACTTGGCAGCCATGCATTCATCAGCCTTTTGAGGTGGCATCCGTGCATACCTTACCTTCCTTGAAGGGAAATTGAGTCAACACGGTTTCTTAATGCTTAGGAAAGAGTTTAAGAAAGAAATCTTGTGTTTTGTAGCTTAAACTTTTAGCTTATGCATGTTTAAGCTTAAACCGTGTGTAATTAAGCATAGGATTAGTTTAATGACTTTCTTTGCCTAGAAGGAAAGCCTTATTTCGCGTAACCAAAGGCCTTATAAGTGCCTTTGCTGCCCTTTTGCATAATAATAAGCATGTGTATCAAATTAAGCAAAGAATTTGTGTCTTGTGTTCTTCCTAAACACTTAACTTGCTTATCCTTAATTAGGCCGATTAAGGTGGTGTTCAAGTGAGTCTTAATCATTGATTATTTGGTGTATCTTATCCTAATCAAAGACTAAGGGCCCTAAGCTAAGTGATTAGTGGTGTATCCTATCTAATCACAAAGTTTAGAACTATCCAAATCACTCTGAATTCACTTAAAGTTCATAAAGCTAGCTTTTGGATTCCTTAAACCATAAGCTCTTTTTGTGTTCTAATCAGTGAACTTCTAATTCCATTCATTTCACACATTTCCTATTCCGTTTCATACTCTCTTCAAGCTTAATCAAGGTCAAGGTTTCTGGCTTTGATTTAGTTTGGAGTGCAAACACAAATCCACTTTAAATCGTGAGAAGTCATAAATTTCAAGCGTGGAAGGCAGAAGTTTGGCACGGCCATACCGTCTCCGTAAGCACGACCGTGTGTCCTTGAGTTCGTGTGTTTCCATTTGATTTGATTGTGTTCTTATTGTAAGTTAGCTTGGGTTGTTCCTACCCCTGAGACTTACATCAATTTTGGTATCAGAGCAAGTTCATCCTTGCCTGGAACCTACCACATGCCTTTCCCAGCTATTTCTCTAAATCCTAAACTCAAACACAAATTCAGTTTATCCTTTCACAATGGGTTCTAGTATGACTTTGGAAGAGAAACTTGAAGCAATGGCCAAGCAGATGCATGAATTCTTTATATCCAATCAAGAACTTAAGGCTCAAAATGAATACTTAAGAAAATAGCTTGGAGACCACATGAAACAAAAGCAAAAGCTTCAAGAAAACAGTGAATGAATTGGAACACGTTTTGGAGGAGAAGAGGAAGCTAGCAATGCGCTATCTTTCTCTGATGATGAAGTACCATTCGAGAGGACCAGAAGAGGAGTACGGCCTACTTTCAACTCAAGTGATTTCGAAGTTGAAATTCCTAAGTTTGACGGTAAGCTAGATCCAGATGACTTCTTTGAATGGTTACAAACTGTTGAGTGGATTTTTGAGTACAAGGAGATTCCAGAAGATCGGAAGGTGAAATTGGTTGCTCTTAGACTGAGAAAATATGCCTCCTTATGGTGGACAAACCTCAATGCTAAGAGAACTAGAGAAAGAAAGAGGAAGATCAATACTTGGGATAGATTAAAGTCTAAGATGAAGGCACGATTTTTGCCATCCACTTATGTCCAAGACAACTACATGCTCTTTCATCATCTCACTCAAGGCAAAATGAATGTAGAAGAATACACACGTGAGTTTGAGAAATTCATGATCAAATGTGGCATTCATAAGCCTGAAGAACAAACCATGGTTCGTTACCTAGAAGGGCTTGATCCTAGGATAGCCAACGTGGTTGAATTGCAAGCCTCTACCACCTTTGACGAAGTATGTGTTTTAGCACATAAGGTGGAACAACAAAGAAAATCCAGGATGAATATTCGTGATTCATTCAAGCCCTATTCTACAGCAAGCCGTGGGCAACCCTTTAACAAAGGGAGTACCACACCTCAGCCTAAACCATCAACTCCTTTCCTAACCAATCCACAAAAGAACCAAGCTCCTCAAAGGCCACCACCACCAAACCCCCCACATCCAAACCCATATTCCGTAAGCCAAAGAAGGTGTTACAAGTGCCAAGGCTTAGGACATATCGCTTCTGATTGTCCTAGTCGAAAGGTAGTTACCTGAGCTGAATGGGAAGCCATAGAGGGAGAATTTGCCGAGGAGAAAGAGGGGGAAAAGGAAGAAGATGCTGAGAACGATCATGAAGATGATCAGGAGGAGTTTGTGGAAAATATAGATGAAGGTGAAATGCTAGTAATTCGAAGGGTATTGAGTAACCAACGAGTTGCTAAGGATGAACAGTGTGAGAACATCTTTCACTCACGATGTACAGTCCAAGGCAAAGTTCGTTCCTTAATCATCAATGGAGGAAGTAGTGCCAACATTGTTTCTTTGAGTATGATGAAAATTAAGCCTTCAGGCCACGACACACCCACATCCATACAACATTCAATGGTTAAATCAAAGCAAGGGAATACAGGTTAATTCTCATTGCTTGATTTCATTCTCTCTTGGTAAGAACTACCAAGATGAACTTTGGTGTGATGTTATCCCCATGGTTGCTTGCCATATCTTACTAGGGAGACCATGGATGTATAATAGGAAGGTCATGCATAATGGTTACCTAAACACCTATTCCTTTACCAAAGATGGCAAGAAAATTACCCTGAATCCTATGTCACCATCTGAACTCCACAAAATGAAACCACAAAAAGGCCAAAATCAATCTGACTTGCTTTTGACATATGGAGAACCACTTTTAAAAGCTACTCACCACAATTTTAAAGCTTTGAAAGAGTGGATATTGCAAATTCAAGATGAACTAGATACACTATTTCCATCCCATCCTATAGCCAAGGTCATATTGGAATAGTTTAGTCACCTATTTCCTGATGAGATACCTTCGGGTTTACCACCCAAGCGTGATATACAACATCATATTGACCTTATCCCAGGATCCATTCTACCAAATAAACTAGCCTACAGAACAAACCCAAAAGAAACCCAAGAGATTCAACGTCAAGTTGAAGAATTGGTGTCTAAAGGGGTGGTGCGAGAATCCTTGAGTCCGTGTGCTGTCCTGACTCTCTTGGTTCCAAAAAAAGATGGTAGTATGAGGATGTGTGTTGATAGTAGGGCCATAAACAAAATTACTGTCAAGTATAGGTATCCTATACCTAGGCTTGAAGATATGTTGGATGAATTACATGGCTCTAAGGTGTTTAGTAAGATTGATTTGAGGAGTGGTTATTATCAGATTCATATTAGGAAGCGTGATGAGTGGAAGGCTGCTTTTAATACTAAAGGTGGATTATATGAGTGGTTAGTCATGCCTTTTGGTCTTTCCAATGCCCCTAGTATGTTTATGAGATTGATGAATCAAGTATTTCGGCCATATTTGGGAAAATTCATGGTCGTTTACTTTGATGATATTGGTGTTTAGCAAGAATGAGCAAGAGCATCAAGATCACTTAACTCAGGTGATGCTTGTTCTTGAAAAGGAGAAATTGTTTGGCAACCTTAGGAAGTGTACCTTCTTTACCCATAAAGTTAACTTCTTAGGTTATATTGTTCCAGAAGATGGAATTAAGGCGGATGAAAGCAAGATTGAGGCCGTTCGGACTTGGCCTATTCCTAAAAGTATTCATGATGTTTAAAGCTTTCATCGCTTGGCTTCTTTCTACAGGAGATTTATACACAAGTTCAGCACCATTTTAGCTCCTATGACTGAAGTTCTTAAGGGTTCCTCATTCACA